>JAQFZM010000549.1:0-29869 GCA_034695785.1 Galumna obvia
TCGATTACATTTGCGTCTCTTTAAACCTAGATGATTTTCATTTGCGGTAAGTGGATTTTCAATTCGTTTTCACTGTATATTTAATTAAAAGTATTTAATACATAAAAATGTCATTCATTTTATTTCGGCGTCGATTTTGTGGTCGAAGACGTCTTCCTCTGATTCTTCTTTTCGTTACACTTTTTGTCACAATTTTTGTATTTTTTGTATTCAATAAAAATGATGAATCAATCGGTGAGTTAACAACAAATTTAGACTAATTATAAGTTCTATTACTTTTGAATCTATTCTTCAAAATTAATGAATTTTCAAAATTTGTATTTTAATTATAATTTACTAAAACCTAAACTAACATTAAATTAATTGAAATAATTTAATTTCACTTATATTTAAACGTAAAATATTAAAATTTAAACTTACTCTTTGGGAATATTGACTTAAGCAAGAACATTTGACAACATTTGACAACATTTAACAATTCTTAAGAACATTTAAGAACTTCTAAGATTCTATTGATCTTTGGTTTAATGGCGGTGTCGGACATCTTCTCTATTATTTATTTAAGTGTAAGAATAATCTAATATTTTAAATTAAATAATTGAAATAATAATAATTGTCATATCAGTGATATATCACTCATATTATTAATTATTCCCAATTTTTCAAATAAACTCATGAGTAGAGTACGGATTTTAGTCTATTTGCCTATTCTTAATGGTTAATAGTAGAGCTCCAACTTTTCCAAATTTTTTCGACCCTACCCTTCCCCAACCCTTAGAGAATTACAAAGGAACAACCCTTTCCCGACCCTTAGCAGTATTTCCAAACCATTACCCTTGAAAAGTATGTCATTTAAACCCTTAATAACACAAATCTTTTCAACTAATACTTTATTGTTTTTTTAAATCAATAAAAATCTTAATTTTGTAAAAAATAAACAGATATTTTTAAATTTATAAAACATGGTCTGTGATTAGTCAATGATAATCCAGGTTAATTATAATTTCTTTTAGTTATAAAATTAGCTCCTGATACAAAAAATAATATGGTTTTTATGCAATACAGAAATATTAAGGGTTTAAAGGGCATACTTTTCTTTGAAATTGCGACCCTTCACGACCCTTACTTGTAAATTTAAGACCCTTCCCGACCCTTACCCTAGAGTCTGGAAAAACCCTTAGGGACTAAGGGTTGAAAAGTTGGAGTTCTAGTTAATAGGATTGTCATAACACTTGAAATCTTCACCGATCTCATACTGAAGGTCATTTTAACAAAAGTTTTTAGAGCCTGTAAATGGCTATTTACTAGATTGCTGCTTATTTTTCTGAAAACAATTTTTTAACTAATGTTATTTAGTTTACATTTATTAAATAAAAAGATTTAAAAATGAAAAATATAATTAACAATTTACTATATCACTCAAAAAATATAAAATAGTGAATATACTGAAAATTAAGGGATAAATCAATATACAAATTGTACATTTGGTAGATCCCTCAATTTTTAATTTAAGAAGACCCTTTCTGTAAAAAAAATATTTTTGAAAAAATTGTAAAATTAATTTAATTTCTAATAAAAATAAAGATGTGGACAAAATTCAAACAATAATTTGTGATATTTTTCGTCAAAATAAATATATTTTAAAATGATTGTATTCAACATACAGTCAACCACAAAAGATGGGGGGAATAATCCCATAAATTCACTAAATTTAACATAAAATTTCTATTTCTTTACCGATTTCAATGATCTTGGTTTCAAATTAAAAGATATGATGTCCTCTATTAAGCCTTTATGTTAAACATTCAAAAATACTTTTAATTCTAGCTATTTCAAAAGTGAAATATTTACTTAATATTTCCAAGCGAATAATTTTACTTTAAAAAAGTATTTTCCAAAATCCTAATATGAAAATTTAAAGCATTATATCTAGTTTGATATTTAATTAACAGAATTAAATTATCTTGTATAAGTTTTGTTTAATTCAATTTTTAGGAAAGCATTAAAAATGCATTTTTTAAAATCTCATGTTAAAATCTGTGGTCCAATTTAAAATCCCAGAAAATGCTTTTTTCTATTTTTAATTCTGCACAAAATACTTTTAAAATTTTCAAAATATCTCAAACGGTATGAGAATGACAAGGTAATTTGTAAAATTTTTACTGATTTTTGGCATAATTTACAAGAATCATTATATTTTTAAAAGTTGCATGGTGATTTACAAACTTTCGTATATTTTCTAAACTAGAATATCTATTGAATCAGTAATATAAATTTGATTTGAAAATTCCAACTATAACCTAGATAAATTAGTATCCCCGTTTTATTAATTATTCCCCCATCTTTTGTGGTTGACTGTATATTTTCAATTTTGTCACATCAAAGTTTGTTGAAAGCTTTTTTCATGATTATTTTTAGCAAAAATATTAGTTTTAATGAATATAATATCAACAATTATTGTATTATTAATTAAAATTTACAAAAACTTAAAATACCCTAAAATCCAATAGATACCCCGCCCGCGTGTATACACCGCACCACTCAATTTATAACAATTTTTACAAACTTTTGGTAACCATAGATAACCCGCACCCTATGTATAACCCCCAGATAAAAATACCTTATCATCAGTTTAAGCACATCTCTGAAAACGAAGATTTAGTTCTTTCAATGTCTTCAACAGCAATAACAGATGGATTTGAGTCGTCTGAAAGCGGTTTTGAAAATGATTTTGAAGGCTTTTAATTCTTAAATAAATGTTTAATTTTCAAGAAATATCAAAATTAAGGTCTTAAATAAATAAGTTTTAACTTTTTATATTAGTGTATAACCCACACCCCATAGATAACCCACACACACACCATATTTTTGGCCCAAAATTCCCAATTTTCTTAGATAACCCGGGGAGTATCTACAAGACTTTAGGGTAATATTGAGATTTAACTTTAAATGTTGGAAAAATAATTGCCTTTTTAACAACCTTTTTAACTATATTTTAGGGCTTTTTATAGGGCCTATTTTGACCATTATAATTGCATATAAATCCGTACTCTACTCATGAATAAAGACAATAATTTCATTTAAAGAACTTCTGATTTTGGATTGAAATTTATTTCCAATTATTAGTTATATTTAAGTAAATGATTTCCCATTTTATATGTGATTTCATATCTGTGTTTCCAATTGAATAAATTGCGGATAATTACTGACTATTACTTAATTTTTTACTAATAATGAAAACTTGATTTAAAGTCAGTGCTGACGATATGATTGTTCTTCGAAACAATAAACAACAGAAGGAATATATCGACAAAAGAGGTATTCATGTGATTGTAGGCCAATATATGGGAAAAGGATATCCCTGGGAATCAGCGCCCAATTTAACTGACGGTAAAATTATTAAAAAATGTTAATACCTTTTATTGAAGAAATTGTTTATTTGTTTCAGAAATTTTAAACTCTAATAATTACTCTCCGGTGCCTAAAATGGGTGAAAATGGTTTACCAGTTTATGTACCCGAGTTTGAAACCAATCGAATGAAGAGTTTGTTTCATATAAATCGCTTTAATTTGTTAGTAAGCGATCGAATATCTGTTAACCGATCGATACCCGACCCAAGAAAGCAAAGGTTTGTCTCTTTGTCTGACAACATGTCATCAAAAGATATTAAATGTGTTGTCTTAACAGCTGTCGCATCAAAATCTATGATTTGAACAAATTGTACGACACTTCCATTATAATTGTGTTTCATAATGAAGCATGGTCTACTCTAGGTATGTCTCATTTCATTGCCTACCACTAGATACTAAAACTAAAATAAAACAATATGAAATTACCTAGTTTCTATTCATTATTCTAATGTTTTAACACAAATTTTATTAATTTATTGATAATTAATGAATTATTGTTATTTAAATTATTAGAGAAAAGCTTTTGTTTCAAAAACTTTCTTTTATTTTGATTTAATTAATTTGATTCTAATTTTCAAATACTATTATAGTTATTCTCTTAAAATAAATTAAGAAAACTTTAGTTTAGTTTTAAACTTTAAATCCTTTTAAATGAGTTTAAGTTTTAAAAATTGATTGAAATATAATTTTATATTAAATCGATGAATACGTTCTAATAATTGAGTTGTTTATGTCAGTGCGAACTGTTCACAGTGTTATTAATCGATCTCCGCATCAATTATTGAAAGAAATAATACTCGTCGATGACTTCAGTAATCGAAAGTTTTTGGCCAAAGATTTGGATCAATATATGAGTAAAATAAGTAAAGAGTCTTCTATTCCAATCAAAATCTTACGCTCAACGAATCGAATCGGTCTCATAAGAGCTCGACTTTTAGGAGCAGATGTCGCAAAAGGAAAGATTTTAACATTTTTAGACGCCCACTGCGAAACTGCCATCGGATGGTTAGAACCGGTCCTCCACATAATCACAAATGACAGGTATCTTATTTTCATTAAAGTTAGTGATCACTAAATTGTTTATATTTGTTCTCAAATGATTTAAAAGAAGTCGAGTCGTTTGTCCGATAATAGATATAATACACGACCAAACCTTTGCCTACACTCGTAGTTTTGAGTTGCATTGGGGAGCATTCAATTGGGAATTACATTTTCGGTGGTATCCCATTAGCAGAAACGAACTTTCAAACAATAAAAGAAGTGATGAAACCCAACCTTTTAAGACACCTGTGATGGCGGGCGGACTCTTTTCTATCGATAGAAATTATTTTTACGAAATGGGAAGTTATGACTCGCATATGAATATATGGGGCGGAGAAAACATTGAAATGTCACTCAGAATATGGATGTGTGGCGGAAGGGTTGAGATCAGTCCCTGTTCTCATGTGGCCCATCTCTTTCGTAAGTCATCGCCCTATGATTTTGGGGGTAAGAGTGTGGCCGATGTTCTCTATTCTAATTTGGCCCGGGTAGCTGAAGTATGGCTCGACCAATGGAAGAACTTCTACTATAAATTGAATCCAATCGCCGCTAAAGTTATTGAAAGGGACCGCAAAAACAAATTAATTAATATAACCCAAAGAATCGAATTAAAGGAACGTTTAAAATGTAAAAGTTTTAAGTGGTTTCTGGACACTGTTTGGCCAGGTATATATATCTTTGTTGGAGTATACTTTTACTTACATTTCGTTTACATTTTTTCAGAGCACTTCTTCCCAACTAATGAAAGATTTTTTGGTAAAATCCGAAACTCTTATCATTTGGAATGTCTTCAGAGACCGAGTAGTAAATCGGGACAACCGGTCGGTAAAGTATTGTTAGAAAAGTGTGCGCTCGAAGTATACGGACAACAAAACTTTGTTTATACAAAAAATGGTTATCTTATGTCTGACGAATCCGTTTGTTTAGATGTCAACGAATCCAAAGAAGAGGCAAATATTCTCTTAATTGCGTGCACTGAATCTGAACGACAAAAATGGAAATACAGTACTTTAGATAAAACTATAAGACATCTGAAATCAGATCTGTGTTTAGAAGTGACAAAATCTAATAAAATATTATCTCTTAAAAAATGTTCCGACGGTTTAGTCACTCAAAAGTGGGATATGATTGCAATTGAATGGCAATAAGTGATACCTTTTGACCTCTTTTAGTGTCTTTTAGTGTCTTTTAGTGTCTGTGATATTTATTAAATATTTCTTATTTTGTAAAAATAAATGAATTTCTCATTAATTTGTAATTCAATTGAAATTTTTCTCTCATCTCTTCATTCCTTTTAATTCCATTCAATTTATGGACGAAAAAGTGTTAGAAGACGTAATTAATGTAATGAAGTGATAGTAATATTCGGCCATTAAGTCATATAAGACGGTGTGTTTCACTTCTTATCGCGGATTTTAGTCATTTCTTTGTCTCTAATTTCCGTCTTTTAAGACATTAATCGCATAAAAAACAATTTATTTATTAAAAAATTCAGTCATTTTTCTGAACTGTTCTCATCTGTGGACACATATCTGGGCATAAGAATGAGTGATCGCGAGGTTTGACTCTATTTTTATTAATGAAATTTATTGAAAATGAAAGCGAAAGTAATCGCAAATTGAAAGGAAGGCACTGTTTTAGAGCATAGAATGTAAACCTCTAAACCTCTAATTCTTGGCACTTCTTTACGCTATTATAGTAAAGAGTGAATGCATTTAAAAGAGGAAAATTAATATTTTATTAATGCCTTCGAAGTCAATAAAATTGAATTATTGATTACTTCTCCAAAATAATGAATACATTTATTGTATAAAACGATTCATAGCTTTTACTCTAATTTTAATGTTTTTTATAATTATTTTAATTGATTTAAGGAATCGGTTGATCGTCAGGAAAACGGTTCGCATCGGTCTAATGGTACGAATGGGAGTCCGTCAAGACATGGATCTGAATCCCCGCACAGACAACAACACAGTCACTCACGTTCTCCTCTTCCCACTAATAGAGACCGTAAGAGATCACATTCCCGGTAAGACTTTAAACATTTATTTTTTATATAGTATTTAATGGTTTGAAATCATTTAATGGTATCAGAAGTCGATCCCATTCTCATCGATATAACCGCCACCGAAGAGAACATTCAAAGTCTCGGTCCCGAAGCCCTCGTTCTCGAAGACCGTAAGAATTGATTTATTTTTAAGTGAAAACTAATTATAATAAATAGGATTCGCGACCGACGCTCTCCCGTTGAAGGTTTTGAGCGCAGATCTCGTTATGAGAGTAATAGTTATTCGGAGTCTCGTCCGCGACATCGCGATCACTCCCGTTCTCCGATGTCTTCTCGTCGAAGACATGTCGGAAATCGCGAAAATCCTCCGACGGGTCGTTGTATTGGAGTTTTTGGTTTAAGTATTTATACCCACGAAAGGGACTTAAAGGATGTCTTTACAAAATATGGGCCCTTAGAAGACGTTCAGATTGTTTACGACGCACAGAGTGGACGCTCTCGAGGTTTCGCTTTCGTTTATTTCCAGGACAAAAACGATGCGGCGCTGGTATTACCACTACTTTTCCTAACAAATTGCTATAAATTTTGATTATTTTTAGGCCAAAGAGAGATGTAATGGCATTGAAATCGACGGCAGGAAAATTCGAGTCGACTTTTCAATTACACAAAGAGCGCACACTCCCACTCCTGGCATATATATGGGAAAACCAACCTAGTAAGTACTCTCAACACTCTATTCTTCTTTCTTTAACCCTTTTTTAGTCCTCCTCGATATAGAGGTGGAGGAGGAGGACAAGGAGGAGGAGGAGGAGGAGGAGGAGGCGGCGGTGGATATGAGAGAGGGGGCAGATATGGCGGTGGATTTGAGAGATCTCCGTCGCCGTATTACGCCCGCGAACGGAGAGGTCGTTACTCTCGTTCGAGATCTCATTCTCCGCGTAAGTATTCTCACTATTATTGATGTCTTCATCAATGAGTGACACAATTATTGCAAACAATTCGAGTGATTCAAAACATTTCTGTAATTTTCTTAAGTTTCAATTTTTGCGACAATAAATCAATCCTTTGTTTATATGAATTTAAATAATAATAATAATAATAAGTTTTTAGTCAAAACTCTTTTTATTAAAACATTGTATTGAAAAACATTATGTAAAACATTAACGATATTTTTTGTCAGTTATTTTTCAACTAATATTACGATAAATTTTGAATTAATTTTCAAATTAGTATTTCTTTTAATTTTATTACAAAATCTTTATTGTATTCGATATTAATGTCATTCAATATTTACGAAACAAAAATTATTTCTTTGTGTAATAACTCTGTTCTTCATTTCCTGAAAGCAGTTCCAATGCGTTAGAAGTTTAGAAGAAATTGAATTAAGAAAATATTGAAGAAAATATTGAAAATAGAAAATTAAGAAAATGTTTAAAATCGTTGAGTATTAACTTCCGTTTGGATTCACTTCAGAGTAAAGAATCCCCAAAAAGATATGAAACTCAAGCTTTGAAATGATTTTCCGCTCTAAGAATACGAAGCTTTTACTCAGAATAATGAAAACAGTTCTCAAACCCAACTCTTGAATGAAAAAGAGATAAGAAAAGAGTTCTTCAAAACCTTATCTCTAAACGAAACGCATTTCAATTTAATAACGAATTGAAGAAAAGTGTATTCGTTTGAAAACTAGTCTCAAATTTAATTCAAATTCAATACTCGTTTAGTAATCGAAAGTTTGAACATCTGGTAAGCACTCAATAAGTCTTTCCGGAATGTAATTATTCGAACCATTTTTGGCATAAAATCATTTATTTTAATTAAATGATGAAATTCTTTTAAATTAGTGTCGGAATCACTGAATCACAAGTGATTCACATTCTTTCAAAACATCAAATTCTAGTAAGTATTCATTCAATTCATTCTTTTAAACTTTTTTAGAGAATTTCTTTTTAAATAAAATTTTGAATATAATTTGTTTTTAACTCATTATAAAAGTTTATTATTTTGTATATATTTTAAAAATGTCTTCAATAGAAAATTGTTTATTATAAGTCATTTTTGTGAAATTAATAGTTGACACAAATTTTGGTAAAACGCGTTAATTCCTTCATTAGAGATGAGTCATACCGTTCCTTACATTAATCGACATTTAGTTGAAAATTGGGGCAAAAGTTCTTTTTTTGGCGATACCTTTGTTTCGTTAATTGCAGTGATTTTATAATAAAATTGTTATCAAAAAATTTTATTGAAGTTTAGATGATTTGTAGATTTTAATGTTTCAAATAATATAACAAAAAAAATGAATAATTGTTAATATAAAGTGACTAAAAGTAAAGCGACTAGAAATCAATTGCATACAAACTAAACATTTTGGACAGTATTTCGAGCAAATTAATGGCACGAATGGAATGTTTAAATACAACTTAAAATAGTTATCACTAGAAGTAATGTTTTCTCTAATTATTATAAATTAAAAAATAATCAATTGTTTGGAATTATCTGAAACTAATTCTCTTCGATTGGTGTCAAACGGAGTGATAATACTGTCGATTAAATCTCAATTTTGAGTCACTAAACAATTGAATGTTAGAAGAGATCGAACGCTTCCCTCGATTTGTGTTATCACTTGCGGTCAGATCTGAATTTGATTCGACTGTTATTCGAGTGTTGATACCGTACGGACGCAAATGATATAATAAGTATTCCAAAACATACATCATATTAGGGCTGACGTAATGGAAAGAAATGGCGGTATCACTACAACAACCCATTCCCTGAGATAATCATAAAAATTATAAATTTATTGCTATTATTAAAGATAAGACTGACTTCTTGTGAGGGGTAGTAAATGTATTGCCAGTACCAAAAGCTCTTATCCACGTGACCAGGGATTACATGATGTTCCGGAACAAAAGGGAAAAAGCGTCCCCTCCCGAGACTATCTCTTGAGTCGCCGGCGGTGACACCAATTGCTTCGAGACAACGACCCATATCAACGTCTTCAGCCCCGCCCTGATTGGCATCTTTACACTTTCGTGAGTGGCCTTTACTTAAACCTCTCTCAATAAAAAGTTTGAGCGCCTGACGACTCAGGACATAACCGGCGCCACCACTCATATATCCCTGTTTTACATATGGTTTGAATTTACAGCCGAAATATATCGGTTGCGATGAGTTTTGAGATGAAAGAAAGTAACGAAGATTTTCAACCACAACATATGTGTCGTCATCTGCTTTAAGAAACCAATCAATTGAATCGAAGTAATGCTCATATGAATAGTTAAACGCCGCCCGAGTTTTAGCCCATAACTGATCCCTACCTTCCTTTACATTTAATTTGACTGTTGGAAGGGTCGGGTCTTCTTGTGAGCTCATGAATAATAAGACATTGCATCGATGACCCCACGTGGCCTTCACGTGCTTTGCTTTCTTTTGGTGATTCTGAGGATTAGTCATAACCCAACACAACACTCGTACTTTTTTGGCTAAATTTCGAGCGATTAAATCCTCGTCTGAAATATTATATAATTATAATTCAAATATAAATATTGTCTAATATTTACAATAATTTAAACAATTTTAAGTCAATTTTACGGTTCAATGATCTTAAATATTCTGTTTTTAAAATTGAATTTTTTTAGAATTGAATTTCAAATATTTCTAAAAAAAAGCATATCTTAAGATCTTAATACTATAAGTCTATTCAATACTTATTGTATTCTAATATTACTGACGAATATTACTCTATTCTATTATTTATTTATTAATTAAAACATAAAATTTTATTTTAGTTATAAAAGTAATCTCTTTTGGAAAATTATTTGCTATCAATTAATGAAATTAAAGAAATGTCTAACTTTTATGACTCGCTTTCTAACATTCAAATAGACTTATCTTAAAATTCATAATTTTTTCTCAGAATTTGAGGTAATTTTTGATTTGAATTTAAAAGACATTTAAAAAAATTTCTTAATAATAAATAAAAAGTATTAAATTAAACGAATAAAACCATTTTATTGGGAGAGATATGCGATAAATCACCGGAAAGTTTTTATAGAAACAATTGGAGACAATTTATTTATTTATTAACAGATGTCTAACAAATAATATGATAACAATTAATAATAGAATGGCTCTAACTTTGCTTTTCGGGAATCCAAACAATTTTGTCGATTCATATATTTAGACAAAATGTGTCGAAAACTTTGTCGAAAGAAATGCGAAACAAATTATAGTCAAACAAAGAGTTATAACAAGAAAACATTGAAAACATTTTTAAAGTTAAAATACTTGTCTAACTCGATGTCATCTTTTAACCTATAAATGTATTTATTGTATTCATTAACGTCTGAAGTGTTAGTGCCGTAACTTTAGTGATGGACATCGAGTTAGAGTTGTCGCTCGTCTTTGGGGTTAAAGAGAAGACATTGTTAGGGATAACAAAAGATATTTTGTAATTATTTTAATTGAAAACATTTAAAGACATTTATTGAAAGTTTACAAAACTTATTGTTTTTATGGACAAAGTTTTCGAATTAAAGCTTTGATTGAATTGAGTGACAAAATTGTTTCAAATATTAAAAAATAGTTTTAAAGTTATTCAAAGTTAAAGTTATTGATTGTATTTAAAAAATGAATTCAAGTTTTGCTTAAATCCTAAGGGAATGAAAAAAAGAGGGGAAGGAATGAAATGTATTATTCATAACCGCTATTTGTAATCACTATTTCCCTAAACTATTGAGTCATTACTTTTAATAAAAGTTTTGTGAAAAAGTAAAACAATGCAAACCTTTGTGTAACTCTTCGTCCTGACTATGAAATAATACCTGTGATTCGGGACCGGACACTGAATCGAGGCTGTGATGATCGTGAGGGTCAGAATTAGGAAACCAATCATCAGATGAGGGAATAAAAATGGATCCGTTAAGACCAAACTTTTCCCAATTGACTACAGTTAACAACAAATACGCGAAACTAAAGCCAAAAGTCATTCCCATCGCGAGAGTCAACAAAAAATTTGGAGAAACTCTTGAATTCAATGATTGACAGATTGAGTGTCGAATCGATGACAACATTTCAGTATTTGTTGAATAAGTTTTTATTATAATTTAAATAATTTAGGGCTTCATTTCTAATAAGATTTGTTCAAAAATATGAATAAATAATAGGAAAATAATCAGAAAATCATAAAATCGGAGCTAAAAAAAGTTTATGAAAAGCATTAAATTGTTTTGAATACAAAAAGGGATTGAATTGCATTGAATGGCATTTTGTGAGCAAAACATTCACTGATTTCACGATTTTATGATTCACTTCTGAATTGAGAAATACATGTATTGTCTTCATATGAGAGCCCTCTTTCGTAGCAAATATTATAAGTTTTGTTGCAATCCTTGCAATCAATTAAAATAAATTCGTTAAAACATTTCGTTTATTATTTATTTTGTTTTAATTTATTTATTAATTAATTTTATGCAAAAGTTAAGAGAAAACATAATATGATTTCTTCAGTGAAGACATCGGACAGCGCTTCCGTTCGGCCCAAAGTTAGGGCTAAACACTCAAAGGTTTATATATTTTTAACATATTTTTATTCAATAATTGATTTATTGATTATTAATTATAGAAACCAATCGGTGAACCTCTTGAGAGGCGAACCATTAAGTTTGAGGACAGGGATTGTATCGAACGGTGTTATCCGGCGTTGGTATGCATTTAATCATTTGTTTTCATAATTAAATTAATTGATTTGAATGAAAGCACATTAAGTTTTCCCATACAATGATATTCACGAAATACGGAAGACTTCCTCTCAAAGCAATCGCTGATTCAAAGCTCAAACGAAATCATATCGAAGACAACGACGCCATCAATGATTGGTTCGCAAACGTCACCGCTTTTGAAGAAATGATCAAAACTTTATTGAGACTAAAACACAATCAGTTAATAATATTTTTATTTATTTATTGATTTTTTAAATTCAAAAATATTTAAATACTTTTCAAAAAAATTTTAGTAATTATTCTTTTCTTTTAATCATAAGATTTTGGTCGACATTAGTTCACGAGAAAAGTCTTCAAATATGCTTAGAATCGTATTTACGATTTGCTCCGAGAGCTCACGATTCACATAACTTCTTATTAACGGATCAAATGAAAACTCACATCAAAAGAGTTTATATTCTTGTCTTTAAACTATATTTTCGTATTTGTAGTTCTGTCGAATCGAAGGTTAATTTTATTTCATTTTATTTAAATATAACTTATATTTGAATTTTAGATGAATTTCATTTCTGAGACCACTTTTGGAAATCTTATTTACGACAATAATCTTCTGGAAGTGACCAAAATTATCGATTTATGTGTCATCTATTCTAATAGCGATTTTCGCAATTTATTGTCGCCAATGCTTTCACACGTCATTCAATGTCAGCCCCGATATAAAGAAGACTTATTGAAAGTTTGCACCTCTTTTAGTGGGGCTCTCTTTTCAATTCTACAGAGAATTGGTTCGGATGACAATCAATTTGAAAGAATTAGTAAATTATCTTATATTCAATGGTCTGAATTGCAATCAATAGTCTATCAAATGACTGACATAAGTGTCAGTTTAGAAGCGTTTCTTCAGTTGATTCCCGACGCGACTCAAATTAGTAGTGATTCTATCGATAAAACAATTGTAGAGTTCTATAATCGGGTGTTTCCAGCGCTTCAAAATGAGTTAAATCAAAGATTAACTTCTATTCAAAACAATGATTTGTAAGAAAAGGCAATTTATATAACACTTTATTTTAATCATTTAAATTCAATAGAATTGTTGATCAAATTCGAAGACAAATAATGATATCCCGCTCTCATCTTATATTAACGTTTAGGCATATCATTGAAAATTGTTTTCTTAACAAATTATTTGATAAAAGGTATTCAAAATGAGTATTCAATTGATTAGAAATAATTATTTTGTATTTATAGTTCAAAAGTTGAGTCTAAAATCAATTTAATCGACCAAATGATTGAAACGTTAACTTTAGCCTCTTTTGAAAAAGGGTTAGTTTTCTTTATTATTCAATTAATTAAAATAAATTTTAATTTCTTTTTAGTTTTATTTCTGATTATTGCCTAAAATATCCGATTGAAATCGATTTCGAAGAATTGTCTAAACAAACCGAAACGACACAATTTGATGGCTTCGATAAAACTAGAATAGAATATCTTCGAAATGTGATTAAAAGCAGTGTTTCCACAGAAGTTAAACCACAAAATCAAATAACTTTAAAAGAAAATGAAGAAAAAGTAAATGGATTTATTGATTCCCAATATAAGAACGACATTGAAATGGAATCTAAAATTCAATACATTCATGAAATTATGTCTGAATTGGGTCCGGGTTTTATTGAAAAGTGTCTCATCTATTTTGATTGCGATACTGAAAAAGTTTTAAATGCAATCCTTGAGAACAATCTTCCGCCACATTTGGAATCAATGGACAGATGTTTAAAAAATTGCGAAACGAAAGACATCACTCATTATAAGGGAGAGCCCAAAGAATTAATTGTTTGTAACGGAGGGGATATTCCTAACAATCAATTGCATGAAGTGATTGAATCGAGAAATAATGTGTTTAATAGCGACGAATTCGATATTTTTCGCAATAAAAACATTGATTTGTCTCGAATTCATTCCGGAAAAATAGAGAAATCTATTCCACAAATTGACGATCGCTTTAAACAAAAGATTATGAATTTACACGAAAATGCTTTAAGAGATGAAGAAAATGAAAGAATCAATATTTTAAGTATTTATAACGACGAATTCGATGACACTTACGAAGACGACACAACTATTGATTTACCCGACGATAAACTAAAAGATGAATTGGAAGATAAATCGTCGCTAAAAGACAATAATTTTCATTATAACAAAGAGAGAGACGGATATAATCATAAACATAGAAATCGTAAAAATAAAAACTTCAGGTAATTTACTTTTAGGACTACAAATAGAATACAATCCGAGCGAAATGTGATAATAATTGCCAACAAATTTCTTTGAGGAAAAGTATTCACTGTTTTCTCCGTTTCTTTTGCCTTAAATTTTAAAAAAACTAATTTTTGTTTTTATTTTTATAAATGAAAATATGTTTTTGTATTTCTTAAAAGAAGTTTATTATTAAATGAATAAATCATTAAATTATCGGTGATTTGAATGAATATAAATTTAATGGTTTAAAGTGGATAAGAAAGAGTGACGTCCTGTCGCGCCAACTCTAATAGCATCGGATCATCGAAGAACTTATTGATACTGACGTCTTCACTCAGACCTTTTCTTCTTCTGGTCTTAATCATGAACTCACGCGCCAAATGAGGGGCCGGTTGTGGTTCCAGAGGTCGAATTACTATACTTTTATCGAGAGGATCACCTGGAACAATCTGTAAACAAATATATATAAGTTATATAAAATCAATGTTTACAGTTTGAAAGAATACCTGCCAGTGATGGAAAACAGAGAGACAAAAGGCCTGTCCCTGAGTGTGTGTTCTTAAATCTGTTTCAAATCCAAATGAATCGATTGCCGGAATGAATGCTTTAACTGTGTAGAGGGGAGAACCCGGCACAGGTATATCTTGAGTTATATGACCCCTGCGTTTGGCTAATACTGTATAAACAGCAGAAACACAATCAGCCGGTGCTAAAACTTCTACAAAATTGTAGGGTTCCATCAAACGAGGGGTCGCCATAAGAAATGCAGAATAAGCGACGCGACGCGATGTCGGAATTATTTGTCCGCCACCTCTGGCCGCCGGTTCTGAAGAAACGACTGCATCTAATATTTTAAATTTAACGTTACGAATGGGTTCCTCACAAAGAGGTCCCTCTCGTGAGGCCCACTGAAATCCCTGAACTATTGATTCTTTGACAGCGACTAACATATTCTTATCGACTTCGGAGGGAAGTGTGTCGTCCACTAAAATATTTGGTCCGCTTTGTTCGGGACCGAACGCCCAAATAGAACGGGCGGCCAATAAATCCCAGTCATATTTGGTTTGAAAGAATTCTCCCAACTTTTTACGGTTCCAATTGATTTGAACGATTTCGTTCTCAATATCTTCGGCTAATCCTTTTTCAAGTGGTTCAGCAATCATGGTCAATTTGTTTCTGTTTGACAATATTATAAAAATGTTTAATTCTTTTAATGATAACATTTCTTACTTTTTATTGGGTGTTTCCGCAAAACATTTTAGAGAAGACGTCTCGACAACAGTTTCACAAAAGGAAACGACCGGATCCGCAACTTTTATGTCTTCATAAGAAATTTCATTAGAAATCGAACAAAAATACAAATATTTTGGACAAATAATTACCGATTTCTGAATACATTTTTCTCAAGTCATGCATAACACAATCGAGATATAGTTCTCCGGTTCCCAATATGACGTGTTCTCCGCTTTCCTCAACTTTAGTATTGAGCAAAGGATATGATTTATTGCATTTTCTCAATCCCTCTAACATTTTGGGTAATTCTGATGGGTTCACCGGTTCGACCGCTATCTTTATTACTGATTGTGTGTTGAACTTAAGAGGTCTGAAAATATGGAGTTCGTCTTCATATTTAGGATCGACTATAGTCGATGTTTTAGTGATGGGCTGATCGATGCCTTCAATTAAAACCCAATTTCCTGCCGGAACTCTATTAACTTCGATGTGATATCGCGCCTCATATATCCAGAGTCGTCCGACACTCATTATACGAGAATCTTCTTCATCAAGAGATGAATAGTTTTCACCTAAAATTTTGACCTCTTGTTTAGCATAAAGAGTTCCGCTCACCACAAGACCGAACACATGGAAAGTAGAGGCGTCTTGAGTTGCATATTGTTTAGTTGTGTGAACCATTAGAGGCCCCTCTGAATCACAGTTAGCCATCGCTTCACCCAATGGTGATTCAATCGGTCCTTTCCATATGTTTGTAACTTTATGTCTGGCATTCTTTAGGGGCGAAGGAATGTGTTGGACACACATATCTGTCAGACAATTAAAGTCACCCAAAAATCGCGAACAAACGAGTCTTAGTAGGGGTCGAATATTAAGTTTCATTTCATTTTTGGTTAATTTTATGCCCAATTCATCCAAAATATTAGGAAGTGTTGTATCGACGTCTCCAACGACTTGTGCGAAGAGTTTATAAAGTGGTTCCAAAATAAATTCAACGAATGAACGGAGAGACTGAGTATTAGTCGGTTTTCGCGAAAATTTTCTCCTGAAATAAACAAAAATTATTTGAGAAAAAGAAATTTCTAAGACATACGTCGTTCGGTTGAAATACATGTCTCCCCACAAACGTTTTGCCAATTCATTTGGATTAAAACCTCCGCCGAAGTGATCACAATAAAGATATGCGAATGATCTCAAAGTAAAACAAATGCTATACTGAGAACTCGCAAAACATACATTTCCTATGAGTGGAGATATAATGGGGGGTTCGTCGTCCTCGTAATAAGTTCTGACATTATTTTTATGAAAAATAAAGAATTAAAATAAAATAAATGGAAAATTGAAACACAATAGAAGACAATAGAAGACAATAGAAGACTTACGCAATAAGACTATTGATTTCATCCAAAATATGTCTAATCTTATAATATGCGTCAATCGGTGGAAGTTTTAATTCTAGGATCAATCGATCGATTTTATTGATACAGACAGTGATGGCAAGTCTTTCCTGAACCGCATGTCTCAGAAGACGTTCAGTATTTAACATAACTCCTTCTGCAGAGTCAACAAAAAGAACTATTCCATCACAAAGTCGAATGGCAGCGGTCACCTCATCAGAGAAGTTCACGTGACCAGGACTGTCCAACACATTCAATAAATATGACTTTGACTTTAGGTCCGGCATAACAACTGTTATGGGCGTAGATTTAATGCTAACCCCTCTCTCCTGTTCTGTGTATAAGATATCTGTAAATCGAAACTAAAAAACAATTAATTCGATGACAACTGAAAAACAAAATATTTACAGTTTTTCCTTCTTTTGTTTTAAGCTCTGGATGTGTCTGTTCTACAATACAGTCAACAAAAGTAGTCTTTCCGTGATGTAAGTGTCCCACAAACGCCACATTTCGGATAAGTTCTGTGCTGTCCATCAAATCTGTCATAAATCTAAAAACAATAGATTTAATCAATAAATGTGTGATAAGAAAACGAAGACTAACTCCAAGTCATATACAGTTGAGGGCAAGTCTTGCACTTCGTGTGAAAACTTCTTTAATCTTATGGGTTGTATAATGGGTTCTGTGAGAGGCTGTGCGTCTTCTTCCTGGACTAATGTCTCCACATCGGGACCATATACTTCTTCAGCCGTCGGGTAATACTTTTTATCCTCGTGGAGGACAACTGCCATTTCTATGTCGTCATCCTTTCCCTCTTCCATCAGTTGATCCTAAAAAGGTAATATTAAAAAAAAGAGCAAGATCATTCTAAATATTCACTTCATTATCCCTATCATTAAATTCTTCGATTTCATTGTCATTATCATCAAAATCTTGATCAGAATCTTCTTCAGATTCGATGTCAGGTCCGATGTAATTCCCGAACTCATCGTAGAGGTCGCCGTCCATTCTTTCAATCAGTGATATATAAGAATCGTTTTATAAATATTTAAATTTTATATAAAACTCTCAAAATTTAATTCAAAACCACATTTCGTTTTGTTTACAAGTTTTAGGGATTTACATACATTACGTTACAATTTTTGATAGTTTGCGATGTAATGAATTTTTATTATGTGAACGAAATAAGGTTTAAATTGGATGAAGAGTGAAGTAGGGGTTGAATCCATTATTACGTTATATTTGTTTATATACTTCTAAAAGATTTTTCTATTTGAGGGCCAAAACACGAGAAACAACAGTGAAGACAATGAATCCGATGACAAATAAATTATGGTTAACACAAGAAAGAGAAATATATCAAACGATTCCACTACAGATTCAGACAATGAGTCAGAAGAGTTGTACAAAAGAAGACCAAAACCAAAGAGGAATAAAAGAAAATAAAAGTTTTGAAAAGTGAATCAATGATTACATTAAATATGATTAAAACGATGTAATTGTGATTAAAATTATTATTTAATTAATTTTGAATTGAAATGAAAATCAGATTTAGATGTCAAAGATGACCCTTTCATTGGACACCCCTTCAGATTTGATAACTATTTTAAAAATATGAAGAGAATTGTCAGCACCGGCTGAACCCAAATTAACAACCATTTGATCGGAACTCAATTTTTCCACTTTTGGTGAAAACAATAATCTATTGACAGTTAAGTAATGACTGAAATAAATGAATAATTTATTAAATATAATTAAATTTATTTATAAAATTACCTCTCATTTAAATCAAGTAAATGATTCCAAAATGTGTTTCGATTCCAAAAATAAAGACTAATATTTCCGTTTTCGAGTCCGAATCCAATCAAATAGTTTTGATTAAAAATAAGACAACAAATATCTATGGCTGTTATCGAATCTTTTAAATTTAAAGGAGAATCGCAGCTAATAATGGGTCCTAAACTCGAAGAGAAATCTACAGTTCTTTTGTCACTTATTTGCCAAAAAACAGCGCTTTTATCTCTTGAAACCGAACAAAAGTATCGATTGTCAGGAGTGAAGGCTATGTCCCAAATAATTCGTGAATGAATTCCATTTCTTTTGTCAGAGAAACCAATTTTAGTATAAATTGCAGAGTCATTCCTCTCAAATAGAGCCCACGTTCTATCTCTGGAAGCACTCAAAATGAACTTATCATCTCTTGAGAAACGAATTCGAGTAACAGTTAACTGATGTGAAGACAGTTTAGTCAACTGTTTTGCACTTTTAATATCCCATAGAATAATGTCTGAATGTTCTGCTTTAGTAGCCTTTGAGGCCGAAGCAATCAGTTGACCACAATTACTGGTGGCCACAGAAAATAACTCAAACACATGTCCGTACAGTTTATGCATTTCAGGCCAAAGTGTATTCTGAAGAAGTGTTTCTTCAGTGGGCGGTTCTTCCAATATTGTGGGTCTAAATTCATGGTCGAGTTGTTGGGGTTCAAACACCGCTGTATTGGAGAGACCTAATGTTGGAAGGATAGCGCTGTGCGCTAATTCACATAATTCTTGGTTATTCGATGAAATATTGATCTTTGAAATATGTTCTAATGTTTTGGTGAAACATTTGGTATCTCTAAAAAGTCGAATAACTTTCTCGTCGGCGCCCGAAACAAATGAATGTCTGTCTATCATCGAAATGCATTTAATATTATAGCCATGAATTTGAGGTCTGGCCAACTCATGCCAACTAATGAGTCCATTCTTCGTATTTATCCAACGAGAGTGTAATCGAGTCGTTTGATCATTAGAAGAGCTGATAAGATATTCACCCTTTGGTTCCCATGAAATGTCTGTCACTTCATCAAAATGTCCAGAAATGACAACATATGGGGACCACTTATTAGCACATCTTTTCCAACAATGAAGAGCTCCATTAAAAGAGTAGCCAACAATCATTTCTAATTTAGAAGATGAGGTACATCCCAAAAATCCTAAAGTGTTTCCACCAATTTCTCCGACTCTCATAGACTCCATCCAAAGTTGGTTTAAGTTATTATCAGTCGGAGGTTCCCATAAAATCATAGTCTTATCCATTGAAACGGATAATAATCTCAAACAATTGTCAGAAAAATGAGTCCATTGGACTTCACTGACCCAACCCTCGTGTCCGGACAAAACTGTCTCCAAACTCACCAAATATTTTTGTGTTTTATCTTTTAAAGTAAATATATATTAAATTTTCAGATACTTTAAAGTTTATGAACAAACCATTTGTTTTTATGGAAAATACTTTTCTGTTTATTTGATTTTCATCTTTTAAGCATTCAATTCGATGAATACGAATAAAACAGTCCTGCGATGAGGTCGCCATCAGAAGACAGTCTTAAAATTTATGCAAAATTATGTTAATTCTGATTATATTTTATAAAATTAAATTCTAAGGAAAAGAGAGTATTAAATATTTATAATAATATTTTCTAAACTTTCATTTGATTTGAATGCACTGCGAAAACACTTTACTTTAGATGAAAATAAATTATAAAAAGTGTAACATTTAATGTCATCGAAACAAATAAAATATATTTACTATTTTTGTCGAGAGTTATATCAATGGAACGAATCCAGTCTTCGTGTCCTTTAATTTCGATGAGAGAATTAATTTGATGATTATTTTCATTGAATTGGTATAAATCTATGGTTTCATTTGCGCCGACAGTCATTATAACTAAATCTTTGAAAATGTTTTTATTCGTACAAATCCTTACATCAAATATGAAATTATTAGTTAAAAATTGAGTCAATTGTTGATCATTTGACCAAATTTTGATAACTTTGTCAGTCGAACAACTGATTGAAATCAATTTATTGTCACTTAATTTATAACTTCGACTAATAATTATAGAGTCGTTGTGTCCAATCAATTGATATTTTATATAATAATTATTAATATCATTCAAATCCCAAATTATTGATGTCTTGTCAGAAGAGGAAGAAATCAAGAGATTGTCATCACTTTCAACCCATTCCACTGAATTTACTTGACTTTTGTGTCCGTTTAATAATTTAATCACTTTATATGTCTTTAAAGAAGAAAAATATCAAAAAATGAATTTTTATTTTCAATTAAATAATAATTAAATTTAATAAATTTAAATTAAATTTAGTCATTAATAGTATAACAGAGAGTAATGGAATAAAGGGCTAAAAAACCATTGTTTTGATGCGTTTTCATTGAAATACTTTAATAGGAATTAAATTTATATTCATTACATAAAAAATAATTATTTTATGAAAATTAAAATTAATTTTCATTTAATTTAGAATTTTTTAATATAATAAAACATGAGTTCATTGACCACAAATATATTATAAAATCTATTATTTTATAGCAAACTTTAGTGGAAAAAACTCCAAATTTCTATTAATATTTTAAAATAGTGTTTAAACCTTTAAAAAAATGATTAAGAAATTGAATTTAGTGTCAAATTGTGTCAATACCTGAAAGCAATAAATTGCGACCGAATTTTTAGCCGCAAAACAAATGCGATTATCCCTGAAGTGAATGCAATGCGAATAACGATTACAACAAACACTTATATAATCCGTTGAATGACTTATAGAATACATTTTTATACAATTAATTGAAATCAGTGGACAAAGTGGTCAACACGTGTTGTGGGACACAATCACAACAACAACAACTCATGACATCACTTAAAAGGGCGACACTAACCACTCCTAACGACTCCTAACGACTCCTAACGACTCCTTTAAGGACTTCAACACTTGAGTCAAATCAAATGCCGTTTCATTTTGTCTAAAATTAATTTATTTTTTAAATTATTAATTTGTATTTAATTGTAGTTTATTTGATTTGATTTGATATTTAAGTTGTTTTAATTACTGGAGATTTGAAGTGTCGACTAAAAGGTAAATATGAATTTGATTTAAAAATGTTAACAATTAGTAAATAAATGAAAACAAATGAATGCAATACTGAAAGTAGTGTTGATGTCATTCGGAGCCACTATTTTTGTGCTCTTTTTCTGTGAATTCCTTATATATTATGTGATAATATGGAAGTGTTGGTGGCCTTCGACACTTCCGGGAGAGAGTGTGCGAGCAATGATTTTGGCGGACACCCATCTGTTGGGTCGGGTTAAGGGTCACTGGTTTGACAAATTGAGACGCGAGTGGCAAATGTGGCGATCATTTCAAACATCGGTTTACTTACTTTCGCCAAATTATGTGATATTTTTGGGCGACATTTTCGATGAGGGACTCTGGGCTTCAGATTATGATTTCGATACTTATGTCAATCGATTCAATGATTTATTTGTTGTGAATTCAAACATAAAAAAAGTTGTAATCGTCGGTAATCACGACATTGGATTTCATTATTGGACCGATTGGTATCTCCGCAAAAGATTTGAATTAGCCTTCAATGCCAGTGATGTCCAGATTATCGAACCTTCAAATGGAGTTATTTTTGTGTCCATAAATTCAATGGCTCTCGAAGGAGATAATTGCCATTTTTGTGATAATGCCGTCAAACAAATCAAACAAATCGGTGGACATTTAATGAGTAGAAACGTATCGCCCATTATTTTAATGCATTTCCCACTCTATCGCAAAAGTGAACAAATTTGTACCGAATCTGATTCGGCTTCAGATGAAGAGAAAAGAGTTGAATACCGCGAAAGACTTGATTGTCTCTCAAAAGAATCGACGGCTCTTTTGTTGAATGTATTAAAGCCAAGACTTGTTTTGAGCGGACACTCACATCATAGTTGTGTTGTAAATCACAGTTTAGGGAAGATTAAGACAAATGAATGGACGGTCGCCTCTTTTAGTTGGCGTAATAAAATAAATCCAAGTTTTTTGTTGACTTCAATTTCTTCAAACGATTATTTGATAAACAAATGTTTTCTTCCGAATGAAAGCCATATTTTTTGCATTTATTTCATTTCTTTATTAGTTTTAATAGTTTTTAATATTCGTATAATTTTTATATCTTTTAAACGAAAACAAAAAACCAATTAATTATTAAAATGTAATTATTTTCTAACACTTTATTAATGAATAAAATGTATTTTAGGCTCAAAAATGATGCACTTTATGTTACTATTCAGTCGCCAAGGTAAACTCAGACTTCAAAAATGGTTCGCCGCTCAGCCCGATAAGACTAAGAAGAAGATTACACGAGAATTAGTAACTATTATTTTGTCCCGAAAACCAAAGTTATGTTCATTTCTTGATTGGAAAGACTTGAAAATAGTCTACAAAAGGTTTAGTTTTTATTTATTAATTTAATTATTGAATTAAACTTTGAAATGATGTTCAGATACGCGAGTCTTTACTTCTGTTGCGCTATTGAACAAAGAGATAATGAATTGTTGACTCTTGAAATAATTCATCGATACGTTGAACTGTTGGACAAATACTTCGGAAGCGTTAGTTTTACATATTTTAATATCTATTGTTTGTCACAAAATAAATGATTAACTAATTATTGATGAATAGGTCTGTGAATTAGATATAATATTCAACTTCGAAAAGGCGTACTTTATTTTGGATGAACTCCTTTTGGGCGGAGAAATTCAGGAAACCAGCAAAAAGAATGTCTTAAAAGCAATCGCTGCTCAGGATCTCTTACAAGAGGTAAGGCTTGTGTTAAGTGAGAGATAAGTTTTATCACTTTCTTTGTACTGAATATTTGTTTGATTAACTCAAAGGATGAAGTCGTTGAAAATGCTTTAAAAGAGTTTGGTTTATATTGAATGCAATTTAGAATATACTTAAAATTTATATTTAATTCGAGTTATCAATAGTTGCCATCATTTTGCAAATAAAAGCACTTTTGTATTGTTTGAATGCCTTCTAGTCTTAACGCACTGTAGTTTTAATTCAGACAATCATTTATTAAATAAAGAGATTATATTTCAAAAAATAAAACAAATGAATTCATTTGAAAACAGGAGGAAACTCCGCAGGGATTTTTCGAAGACCACGGATTGGGTTAAATGGGTCTCAATTTAACTACTATTTTGACATTTGGCTCACTTTTGGCAACTTTTAAATCATAATTTCCTTATATTACGGTTCGATTAAATTCTGTTTAGTTTTTTTTAATAAATATTTTGTTGAATCAATTTATCAAATCTTCAAATGTTTTGCTATTTTTCAGTTCAATGAATGTAATGATTTTAAAATTATATAATAGAAAGCAATAAATGTGTAAATAATTTGATTTTAATTAGAATTACAATTCGTATAACAATTCTTTATTTAAATAAAATATCAATTATTTAAAGCTTAGATCACAGATCACTAAAAAAGAGTAATAAAAAGATTCATTCATCTGAAGATCTCAAGAGTTTGGAGAAATGGTTTCTTCTGTTGAGATTACGTTTTTGTAAACAAATTCGTTATAATCACTTTCCGTTAAATATTTGCCTATTTTTGGAGTTTGAGTCAATCGTTTGAATCCAAATACAACTAACAAACATCCGGTCTATTGAAACAATTGAAACAAAATTAGTTATTGGAATAAATGAATTAATTATTACCAAATATAATAAGAAAAGTATGTAATAAATGAAAAACAATGCGGTCACCAAAAACACCATAACATTGTTTGAGAAGTTGTTCGACACATAATTGAATACAAAGTATAGGTTTACAGAAATCACTACAACTGATAGGACAGAAGCCAACACTTTATTACCGAACCCATTGGCGAACTCTCCCATTACTTTAGGAGAAGATGTAAAAGTGAGGGCCGGCAACAAAGCAAAAGGCAATTGAAGGCTCATTAAAGCGTTTAACAAATCATTCATTTGACTTAAATTATTAATAGTTTGAAAAAATGTTATCAAAAGAGTAGGAATAATAGCAATGGTTCGCGTCAATAGAACCCGTTTCCATCTTGGCCAATGCAAGTCCAAGAAACCCTCCATTGCAAACTGACCCGAATAAGTGCCGGTCATAGTCGATGCCTTTACAAATCAAAGAAAGTGAATAATTTCAACAGTAATGAAGAATACCTGTCCCGCAGCGAATATACCGACGGCCCAAATATAAAGAGCTTCGGCACCAAAAGTACAGCCCAAAAATACTCCCGCTTTGAATAAATTTGCGTCAATCGTTTGATTATTGTTAGGAAAAGCATCCATTTGGTCAAAAGTTGCGTTCGCACAGCTTTCATATACATCAGCGTTCGTTTTATGGTATAATCCGTGAGCGAAAACAGCAGTCACTGCAATGTTTATCATTAAAGAGACTGAAAGAGCGATTGCAGACTCAATAAAGACATATCGGTTGGCGTCGCGAACTTCTTCTTTCTTTTCTCGATTCACTTTTCGAGATTTGACGAGAGCTGAATGTAAATACAGGTTATGAGGCATTATTATGGCTCCAATAATGCCAACCGCCTGCATCATCTCATCAGAGCCACAGCCAATACACAAAGGAAGAGCTAATCCTTCAATAACTCTCAGCTCTTTTGGTTTAACTTTAAAATATTCGTAACCAAAAGTGATGGCCATAAGTGTTCTTTATATTAAAAAAAATAGAATTACAATTATCTAACATTTCTGTAAATTTGTATCAAATAATGAAAAGTGAAATCTAAACAAAAATAAGACTCACATAAGAAATGCGAAAAATGCCTCCAATTTTCTCAAACCGTATTTGTCGAGCATAAGAAAAGTAAAAGTGTCTAAAATTGTTATTAAAACTCCGGCCCAGAGAGGGATCACTCGATTCGAAAGTAAGTATATAGAAATAGCGGTTCCAATCACTTCTTGCATATCAGATCCAATGATAGCGATCTCAACCATAATCCATAGAAGAAGTCGAGGAACTTTTGGATAACGTCTATAACATAATTCTGCCAAATGCATACCCGTCACAACTCCCAGTCGTGCCGCTAATCTCTGAACCAAAAGTCCTAAAAATGTGGACCACATAAGAACCCAAAGAAGTTTGTATTCAGCAATTGTTCCCGATTGTAGATCAGACTGAATATTTCCCGGATCTAAGTATGCGATACTCATTAGAAAACCGGGTCCAGTGAACGCCCATAACTTTCTCCAACTGAATGAATACTAAAATACAAATATATTTTTCAGACAAAACTTAACACAAATAAATATACAGAAGTGTTGGGGACGTCGACCGTCGCTCTGAAATATGTATCCGTTTCTTCAATGTTAGTGTCGCTCAAGTCTTGAGTATCGGCTCTTTGATTAAGAACTCCATAATTAGGTTTATGACTAGAATTCACTTTAATTTAAAAATATGAGTAAACCTTATGATATGGAAACTAAGACTTACGGCCCTCCTCTTCATCACATTCATTGGTCTGAGGAATGTCTTTCATGTCTTTTAGTTGATGTCCGCTTTCCTTTAAATTTAGTTAATTTTCATTTATTTATTTATTTTTTAATTTAAATCATTGATTCAATGTTTAGACATAAATTAGACATAAATCTAACCAAAAAAATCACTGAAACAAACCTCCGATGAATTAGATTTCATTTTAATTAGAATTCAAATACAGATATAATAATTATATCTGACTCTTAGGCATCGATAACAGGACATTGAAGACGAAAAAATGACGTACTTTGAAAGTATCATAGGCTATGATTCATAGCTTTATCAAAGCCTTTTAATCACGCATGCGCACTTTCAATGTCCCGTTATCGATGCCTACGAGTCAATTTATAACTTATTTAAAAACAGTTGAAATAAATACACTTTTAAATATTTAATGCCTTTTCAGTGTTTGCCTTAACATTTGTGATCAGAAGTCCACTTGAATTTAATTCTAAAGAATTGGGAGTAATCTTGTAATTACCGATTAAAGCATATGAAATTGAATATGATCTTGGTTTGTCACTAATACTGTTATCTTTACTTTTGTCTCTGGAATTCAATATTTCTGTCAATTTTTGAATCTCTTTTATACTATTTTCACATTTTTGTGTTAAGCCTTTATTTGTTTCTTCACTTTTGAGATTAATTTCTGTGATTTGTTTGATAGTATCAATTTTTTCTTTTAACTTTATTTTCAATTCTTCGACATTTTCTTCATAACATTTTAATTTTGTCGTCAATTCTTTAATCATTTCTTTATTTGTTTGTATCGTTTGTTCACTTCTGTCAGACTTTTCTCTGAGATCTTTGACAGTACTTTTAAGTCCTTCAACACAATTATTGTGAGAATTCGATACTTCTATTGAAAGTTCACACGTTTTGCATATTCTGTGCTCACATTGTTTGAGATGAGCCGAAAGTAATCCAAATTCAATGACTTCATGACATCCATTGCTCTCAAAATCGCATTTAGTCTTCAATTCATTGACTAAATTATTGGCCAAAAGGTTTCGATGAAATACAAAACTTTTAATAATAACTAAATTAGTTATCACTTCACGGGATCTCTTTCTTGTGGGGAACCCTAATCTACATTCGGGACATCGCTTTTTGTTTCTTACTATCCATTGTTGGACACAAGACTTGCAAAAAGTGTGATCACATTCACCTCTTATGGCGTCGTTGAAGATATTGTGACAAATACTACACTTCAGATGTTTGGCCTCTTTTTCAGTCAAATTAACGAATTTGTTTGACTCAAATCCCGGCATTTCGTTGATTATATGATAACTGATTTATAATAAATATTCAAATTATCTAAAAATATATGTTTTTATTTAAAATAAACTATTTTTTAAGCCATGTGTTACAAACAGGTTGTTTATAACCAAGGTAACATTAAAATGGACCGTTAAAAGGCAATTTTCATTTTGATTTGTCTTTTATACAAATAATACGTTAATTAGATTTCATATTAAATAAGAGACGTACTATTCATTAAAATAAACAAATCAATATGCAAACTATCCTTTCTAATAATGCTTTTAAATCAAAACAAACTTTATTTTCAACAGTATTTCCCTCTCTTTTCTCTCATTTGAAATAAAGTATTACAAAGTGCATATAGCAAAGCAATAACCATGCTCATAAAATTTAATATTTTAATAAAGTATTAAATAATATTATTATAAATTAATCAAAAATTTAGACAATTATTCTTATCTATATTTAAAACAATTGTTTATACAATGAATTTATTTATTATATAATTAAAAGAATAGATTATTATTATTAGAACAAATTATTAATAATATATTTAATATTAAACTAGGTTATTTTTTTAAATGTGATTAAAGACAAAATTTTGACAAACGCTTAAATATTCGCTAATAATTTATGAAAAATCTCTTTAAAAATTAACGGATTAATTACTTTATATTAAATTTAAGTTTTCATAAATTTTATCGAATTACAAATTATTGTATACAAAATAATACCTAAAAGTACAATAATAATTTGAAAAAATAGTTTATATTAAAATAAGTTATCATGCAAGAAATTTATTCGCATTGGATTATTATGAATTTTAAGAATAGCTTTATTTTTACCTAATTTCGAAATATGAAGGTCTTTATATATCAAGATGATTAATTTTTCATAACATACAATAGATTCATAATATTTTTGAATAAAATTATAACCACAAATAAAATAATAACTTTTGACTAAATAATTGGTATAATTTGGAAAACATAGTATTGTCTTGTAATTTTTGAATGCAGCTAGGTAATTTCTTATAACAAACATTTCAGTTGAAAATATCTGACTCATAGAAAACTTTTTAAATAATTAAGTGTTTTTTAATTTTAATTAATAAATCAAAAAATATAACTTAATGTTAACTCAATTCAATTTAATTAAAATAATAAATATTTTTTGATACAAAAATTAAATTTTGTTTTAAATATTTTGTTAAATTCCTTACAGTTTTAGAGTAATTGCAGACGAATTAATAAACGATCCCTCGATTTATGTTTTGTTTATGTTTTGCTCAAAACATGTGTTTTAATGACATTTAGTTTTATTGTCGTTTATATCAATATTTTAAGTAAATTGTGATTAAAATGAGATCTAAATTAAATATACAGTCACCGATCAGTTTTATGAAGTGATTTGGAATTAGGATTTAGTTCATAAAACTGATTGGTTCATAAAATCGGTAGCTTGTGGATTTTATTTATTATTCATTTATAATAGGCAGCGATTAGTTAAGGTTTGCAAACAATTTATTGTTTAGTTTTGATAAATTGGAGACATTTTTGAATAAAATTATTGTAAAATTATTGAATCGGAGGACAAACAAGAGTTGAATCGATAGTAAAAAAGAGTTAATTTCTGTCATTAAATCCAATAAATCAACTGATAGTTATCCCATTTGTTAACAATTTTTACTCTTTAATAGACTTTTGATGTCGAGGAATGGCTGAAATGTTACACAAAGAATAAGATCTGATTGACTCCGAAACCGATGCCATCGATATAATGTTTGTACGTATTATTACCTGAAGTTAGACATCAATTGACAAAACAGGACTTAATTAATAAGTTTATTAAAGAGAGACTCAAAGACTAGATTTTTTAACAAGACTAGAAATTTAACAATTAAAGGTAACCCTAACCCTATAGAAACCCTAAATGAAGACAAGTGTCAGAGAGACCCTCATATCAGTTGAAATCAGTTCACAATTTTAAAAATAAACTAAAATTAAATTTTCATTAAAAATAAACTTTAAATTGATTTAATAACTGACCTGATGCAAAATAGCCAAGGTTATAAACGTAATTAAAAAGGTTTTGGTTTAAAATTCATAAAAATTCAATTTATTCTTAAAAATGTAATGAAAATAAAATTCATTAAAAAATAGTGAATAA
>JAQFZM010000550.1:0-29861 GCA_034695785.1 Galumna obvia
TGCTTAAAATGGAATATAAAGAGAGTCTGAGAGAGAGAGAGATGGAGAGAGGGAGAGAGAGAGAGATGGAGAGAGAGAGAGAGAGAGAGAGACTCGAAGATAGATTGAAATATAGACTTTATTTTTATTTATAGCATTTTGCACTTAATTCTAGAAGACTTTATATTCTGTTCGAGCGTTAACTTATTTTCTGCGCAAAACAATAACAGATGTCGTTTCTATAAAACATCTATTGTTATAAATTGACCTTGTTTATTTAATTACAAATTTGAAATTCACTCTTGTAAATCTAATGTATAAACAATGAACTATTTTTTTTAATTAAAAAATATATTTTTCGATTAAATTTTTTTAATTATTTTTAATGAAATTATAATTAGTAATTGATTATTACTTATTGTATAATAAATATTATTAACTCCGAAACGAGGAAAAGTTATATTTGCGTTTAACGAAACATATACTGAGAATATTCTTTTTAAATTAAATTCTAAGTAATTTTATTAAATAGGAGTGATTTTGCAATTATTAGCAAATAATGCTTTTATTTAAAGTACATGATTAGACTAAAAATGATTAGAAGTATGGCTTCCCTCAAGAGAAAGGAGTTCTTTAATTATATATAAGATTTGTTATACAAAAGTTTGCAAATATAAATAAAGTTGTGACGATACTATTTTGTATGAAAACAATTAAAATTGTGTTTGAAATGAAATTTGATTGATTTGTTAGAAATTATGCGTTGATATGACACTGTTTGCAATATTATTTACTGTAGTTTTGCTGTAATTTTTAGTGGAGTAGTGCTGCATCTGCTCAAACTCCTAGCGGTATATGTGTTGTGTGTAGTGCTCTGTTGTTGAGCTATAGACAAAGTTTGGGAGAGTTAAGGAACAGTCTTTAAACTTATTGACGAGAGGAGAAGTACAGAGGATGCGGTGCTTTCATTTAGCTTTGTTTCCAAATACTATTCTTATGGAAGTTTTCATTAGTATTTCTTTCGAAGAGTTCATTCATTTACTGTTAAATAATTGAATGTCTAAATAATAAATTAGAAAAATGCCCATCGATTTCAGTAACGCACTCGATATCGCCAAACAAACTTTCAGCCGATTTAAGACAAGAGACCACTCAGAGTAAGTCATTATTAAGTTTTTCAATTCATTTGAGTCTTTCAATGATTTCAAAATACTTAAAACTTATGACTCGAAGCGTTTGTTCTCTCTATTACTTCAGTGATTAGTGTTAAAGTCATAATCAGTGGTTTCCAAATATTAGAGGATTAATAAGAAATCTTCTTATTTCTGATCTGAGCTGTGATTTCTTCAAATATAATTTTTGTGTTTCATTACAATCGTTACTAATATCTATATATTAAAAGAGAATTAAAAAATCGATGACTTTTTTGTGGAATAATATAATAGAGATTTATTCAGTGAAGCCAAAAATATGAGCCCAACCAAAGAAAAATGGAATGCTATGTGCGCTCAGTTATCCTATCGAAGTGCTATTTATCTTGATTTCAACCATTTTATATCTAAAGCTGACGTTCAAAATCTTCGTTCCCTTTTATCTATGCCTTTAGTATAACTCTCGTCATCTTATATGTGATATAGACTTCACGGCATGACTACTGACTTATAAGAAGAAAACTTTTTCAGGGCTTCAAATTCAATGTCTTCTCAAAAAAGATTAAATTCAAGTTTTATTCAAAGATTCTTCAAAAATATAATATCTATAAGAAATATATAAAATTTTACTATTTAATTAAGCTAGCAAAATTAAATATTTTTCATTATTTTTATTATTTACAATTTTTTTGTGTAAAAACTGTATAAAAACTGAATATTAAAAATATCATTCTAGAATTGAGCAAGTTTAATTTCAATATCAATATTGAATTAATTAAATTTCATAAAAACTAAGAGAACATTAAATTTTCATTAGTTTCTCCTAAACTTAATTGATTTTTTGTTTACTTTGAGCTCATTTTTATTACAACGTTATATATTAGAAGAATGTGAGGCCTCACCAAAGAGTTATACTTGATGATTATCGCCAACATTTTATTATAATATTAAAATAATTTCCTAAAATTTGACACTTGATTTAACTCAAAAATATTATTTAAAAAATAATAATAAATTAAATAATATGTTATTTACTTTGATTTCTAACAAAATTTCTTCATATATAACTTTTGTTAATATAAAATTGTAATTAAAAGACAAATTCAATGGTTATCCCACTTTTCAAATGAAAAGTAATTTCTTTTATAAGAAATACTGTTTTTCTTCAGTTTTGCAAAGAATGACTTCTCTTTTGTTAATCGAATGACTTTTAATTTTGAAATGACTTTTATGTTAAATTTATAGACTTTTTATGATTAAAATTCATTTCAGTGTTTTTGATGAATCCTTTTTCCTTTGAATGTTCTGCAAACTATTCGAGTCTTAACTTTTGGTGAATAACAAATACTAAATGCAGACTAAAAACTAAAATTTCAACATAAATATTAGGATAATATTAAAGTTACATTTTATTAATATATATTTTTGGAAATTTTATAATTTATAATAAAAGTACAGTACACTATCCGAGATATGAATGAGCAAATGCATGTTCATAACAAAGAGGGTTCAGAACTCGGAGAGTCATAACTGGTATATTGTAGTGCATTGCAAGGCCTACAAAAATTAATAATTTTTCATAACTGAAAGATTTACAACTCTCGGAGAGTGTAGAGTATAGATAATTATAAGAATCTTAAATATAATTAGAATAGAGTTTACTTGAATCAAAACACTTGAATTGACCTTAAATATTAACTTTTAAGCAAAGCATGACTCGATAACTGATTTTTGCCTCGAGACCCACCACTAATCTAGATACTAAACTTATAATAAGTAAGGATATGGATCCAAAAAAACAAGTGATTCATTTCGATAAATCACAAAAACAATTAAGACATATGATATGTGATGTCATACTATTTGTACAAGCGTATTATACACACCTGTAATCACGTGAACACAAAATGCAAGTTGCAATTATTTACTAAATTTCAATTTAGAGAATAATTTTTTATTATTCTTAAATCTAAACTTCAATAAACATTTTGACTTTTTTCTGATTATACAAAATGTATTACAAAAAAAGAGAATACATTTAACATATAATATGATTACTTTTGTCTAATATATATAATAATATACATATAAAATGTGTAACAAAAACAACGAAACGTAAGTTCACTTCAATTTCTGTTTTTTATTCTAACGGTTAGAATCTAAGGTTATGTTTTATTTTAAAAATTGAACAAAACATCAAAATTTCTTTTATATTCTTTGATATACTATTCTTTTCTTTTCAAAACAATTTATTTAAGATTTATTACTAGAATACATTTTTTCGATTTTTACTTTATGCCTAAATGTACTAGTTCTAAATATAAGGATTTTATTTTAAAAGATTATCCAATTTAATCGATTTTCAATTATATAATTCTTTTCTTAAAATAACCACAAATTATTTTATGTTATAAATTCTTATTTGTTTTAATTCGAATTCAATATATTAGAAGAGGTGACAATTTTTAGATCAGTTTAACTTTCATCTATTAGATATCTTAAAATCTAATTATATCAGGGATTGTAAAATGGAAGGGTATTTCGAAATACCCCTACGCGGCCTAAATCAGTAAAATAATCTCTAGAAAAAGTTATAAGAAGAGACACCTTTGAAGAATTGAAGCGAGCTATTTATCCTATTTATCTGAATTTTGAGATGAACAACTTAGAGAAAATGATCAATTTAAACAATATTAGTCGTTTAAACTACTTTTCTTATAAAGATTATCATTTTGAATGAAATAGTTTGATAAAATGTCAATATTAGTATTTACTAACATTTAAACAAAAGGCTATAAAATGTCAAAATAGGTTTTGGAGATTTCTGAAAACTACCCCATATATCCTTCTAGGATTTTCTCCAAAATACCGTACACATATCACCCCCTAGACTCTATGGTCTAGAATCGAGATCATTTGCAATCCCTGATTGTATACTATAAAATGCTAGAAAACAATTATTGTTATTCATATTAATATATCTAATAATTCATTTTTTAATTTTGATCTTTTATTCTGTTATTTTAGAACTAACAGAAAACATATAAATAAGAAGAACTTTATCTTATTTTTGAATTAAATTAACAAAGTTTAATCTCAAGGAAAATTAACAATTCTTAGTTTCTAAAATTTACATGAACAAAAAGTAAAATAAAGTAACTTGATTCATGTCAACTTATTGCGATTCATCTTATATCATCTTGTCACTTTTAAAAAGTGATAACAAACAACTATTTTATTGAAAGTTTAATTATTATTTAAACAAAACCTTTTATAAAACGTATTTTTATAAGTTTTATATATAATTACTCTGACTTTAGTTTAATTTAGCGAAAGATTTGTATTCTCTTAAATTATTTTATTTTAAATTTCTTTTCTATACAAAGAAATAGTGACATAACTGTTAATAAAATAAAATACTTCTTAAATATTTCATAAAAATTGTCTGTTATTCAGTTAAAATGATATTTTAAATTAGAATTAAAATAATTTAAGGAATAAATTATGAAAATAAATAAAATTTGACTTTTGTTAGTAATACAGAAGTGGACTCAAATTATAAACGAACTAAAAATGAAAGAAAAAATTTTAAACCCTTAAAAAGTCTAATCCATTGAATTTTTCGCATCTTTTGAGACATAAATTTAAGTCTTTGATCGCATTCTGTACTTAAGAGGAGAGGATATATTCAGTAGAGATTTTGATTCATCAGTGATACAAAAATTCTGATTTTAAGAGCAAAAAGATTTTGATGGCAACTGAAAGTTCAACTATTATTGGCTAATGTATTGAATGAAAGCACTAGTCGTTGATAGACTGTTTGCTTTCGTTGACTCTTCTTTTCTCCTTTCAAAACAAAACTATTGCGAACCCAAATCCGCTAACCTTTCAAAAACCTAACCCTCAGTTAAACAGTTATTGACTCAGACTTTCAAAAGCTGTTTAGGCATTAATCTCGGCTCTTGTCTCGGCTCTGGTCTCTCATTCCCTCTCTGTTTGTTCTCATTCTTTATTGTCCATTAAATTATTGAAATTTTCAGTTTTATTCCTCTCAACCCCTCTCTAACCCCTTTCATCATTTGATTTGAGATTTGCGTTAAGGAAAATCAATGACCAAGGAGAATATACATAATATAATATCCAATTTATACCAGTTTTTTCTTATATCAATAAACTTTTATGGAGGACTTCTCTCAAATATATTCAATAAAAGAAATAATAAAAACAGTTCAACGAATTCAATTCAATTTATTTTTCTTAAATCATTTTAATGGATAAACTTTACAATATTTATTAAAATAACTTGCCTAACCTCCCTTGGTCATCAATGAAGAATCAATGAATTTATGACAAAAATGAAACTCATTAGTATTTAATACTATTCATTAAATCTCTTAAAAGTTTCATTAATAATACAAATGATATATACATTAATAATTCCATTTTCTTTAAATTGAATCAAAATGTCTCCGCTATTATTGGGGGCAAAACTATTTATGTTCATTAATTTATTAGTTGTTTTATATTACTTTTAATAAATAAATAGATTTTTCAAATTAATTCTTTACTTAAAATATAGATAAAGTACTGATAAAATGGTATTTTTAAAAGATTTAAACCAAAATATTTGTCACTTAAAAACATTCAAAAGGAATAAGATATCAAATAATCATTTATGTCTCAATTTTATGTTTTGTATTAAATTACATTTCCTTTTTTAAGACTACAATTTGTAGATCTGTTACTAAAATTTGTCCTTATCTTCATTTACGCAGAATATGTGAAATTTAGCAGGGATGGCGAAAGGCTTCTCCCAGGCCCCGATTTTTCTAAGGGGGGTATTTTGCCAATTTTGGTCTCGTAACTATCGTAATTTATCGGACTAAAGATCATCCCTGGTCTTTAGTTTTATAAATTTCATCGATTATAGTCTTCTTTCTACTAATATTTCGCTCATAAATAAATTCTTAATATTATTTACTTTATTAAAGTTATATTGAATTTTATTTATCAAAGAATTATAAAATTTTTGAATATAAGCTTGTACAAATATAATCTAAAGTCTTTGAGCAGACGATGTTAACTATATTGACCATGATAAATCCGATTGATTGAATTATTGAAATTATTGACAATATTTCGTTATTTTTCTAGAAATAAATGAACTTAAATTCGTAATAAAATCTTTAATTTAAAATTAAAAACTTTAAAAAATCACGTTTTTAAGAGAATTTCAACAACTATTTTCATAAAAACCTTGTTGAAATCCACTGAACCATTTGTGAAAATAGTTGTTTAAGTTCTTTTTCTTTTCTTTTTTAAAAAAACGTGAGTTTCTAAATTTTTAATATTAATTATGTGCTCAAACAACTAGCAAGCAAAACTTTTCAATAAATTAATGCTACATAAGACTTAATAATAGATATAAATATTTGTGTTAGATTACACCATTATATTAAAATTTTTCAATTTTTGGAAACATTTCAAGACAACATTTTCTTAGAAATTCAATTTGTGTTTATATATAATCTGTTGTTTCGTTCAATTATTAATTAATTTAATTAATTATTTAATTCATAAATATTTAATAAATAATATTAAAGAATACAAAAGTGTCTTCACTTTGATTTAATATAAGTTGTGCTCAGAATGTCTATAGAAATGTTGTTTTGAAAAATATTTTGTGAATCGTTTTTCTTTCTAAGAATCCTATTATTTGATGAAAAAAACTTCATTTCATTATTTGGATCGACTCTACGCTTCAGTGATTCCTATTTTCAACGAATCTTTTGAATGAAAGTGCAATAAAAATATACAATTCATTCAATAAATTATACATTAAATGTATTTCTCATTCTCTGGATTTCATCATTAAAATCGATTCTATCTATAGACTAAGTTTTATCAAAATAATTTGTAGACTACTTTTTATGACCTCTCTTGTTGAACCTTAGTAATCTATCTTGCTACATTTAAAATTACTGATAATATCCTTTGATGGCAATCGATATAATGAAACAAAAATGAATAAAATAATAATTTGATTACTATATGGAAATAAACTCATTCAAAGCCTTGACATTTAAGCCCTGATCCCATCGCACAGCCTTTACTTTAACAAAATTTTTAGATAAAGCCATTGAATATAGAAAACATTCATTGCCTTAACATTTATGATCTACTAAAACGAAGAATGATCTTAGTAATTTTAATTTTGATAAAATTGAATGAATAGTCACTTATTAAACTTGATAATGATTGTCAGAATTGTCAGTAATAATCTTGCTAAATTAAAAATCATTTTCGTTAAAACCAAATAATATGAAAAAATGTCAAAATAAGAGTCTTTTGTCATTCAATAGTGAAATGATTAGAAGTGTAGAGAAAGTAATGCTTTTATTTTCTGGTGAATAATAGACTCCTGACACGAGTCCAGACCGTGAATATACCCTTAATTTATTGATGAGTTTTTCATAGCAATAAAGACCACACCCATAGGTTTTGCATCAATGAATTCACATTCAATACAACACTACAGAGTGGTTGTGGTGTGTGTGTGTGTGTGTGTCTATGTATGTGATTTTCATGGAGGGGTGAAAATGAGTAAAGTTTGAGTATTAGTTGAGAAAAAAAACTGAACAAAACCAGCGATTTTGACGATAATAGTCTGTATGGCAATAGTGAGGGAAGTGATGCCAATCGAACCGACATTAAGCGTTACGAAGAGTTTTATAGAGTAGAGAATTATTGTATTTCTCGTCTGCATTAACAGAACGGAACAATACATTAGCGGACAGAATAGCACAGAATTATAGATAGAAGTAATGAAAACGTTAAGTCATTCGTATGTAATGGTATCACATTTTCTAAAGGTTTTCTCCCACTGAACTCGTTTATCATTAAATGAATTGTGTTTTTCTTATTTTGTTTTGACCATAGATTAAACATGAGTCAAATAGTAATGAGCCAGGCTAATCAATGAATAACATTTCCATTTTTATTTTGTATTAATAGTAAACATATTTTGTATTTATAACATTTATTGTTTTTACAAACATTACATCTATCACTTTATTCAATTTGACTAGATCATGATTTAACTAAATAGATATAAGATTAAAATATTAGCTTGTTAATTTAAAACATGCCAAATAATAAATTGTATATAAAAATATTTGAAATTAGTGTTAGGTATTATCTTAAATGGTTAATAAAAAGGATAATGGTAAAAAGTGTCAATTATGGATAGAAATTGTTGACGGGAGGAGTGGTTTTGTTATTTATAATTTCTTAAAAGATATCATTGAATGTGTAATTGGGAAGAATGAGAGTCGAAACATATGTTTCTAACAATTGTTTGACAATAAAATAGTGGTGTTTATAGCAATAACTGCTCTATTCTTACATTCCTTTAGTTGTGAACATCTGAGCACTGATTGAATGCTGTGAACTGAGTGTATGTTAGACACAGATTGTGTTGACTCCCATCCAGTGTATGGGCAGCAGGTGGTTATGATCCAGTCATTCAATGATTAGCGCCTCCAATGAATAAAACCTGCGGTGATATTAAGGCAATCATTTTTCACTGCAAACATTGATAGCCGTGAAATACATGCAAATCGTCACCAAATTGTCAATTTAACTAACAATAGAAACTTGCTTATTCATCATGATAATACACAAATGCAATTTTATTATAATTGAGCCAGCTTCTTTTCTCATTCTAATGATAGCATGCATTTCAATATATTTGTTATATTAGATCGTAAGCCATTCACAAGAGTCTCATCGGAGCGAATAATTTTCGGTTCAGTTTATTACTCTTTAACTTTAGTTAACTAAAGTCAACAAATAAATTGTAAGTCCGAAGTCATTAATGTATTCCCTAAACAATACTTCTTTTATGAAAACTACTCTCGAAAACTGTTTTGAATTGCAATCAAATCTATTCAATAAATCACATCGAAGTCTAATTCAAAACAATAACATTAATCAATAAAACGACATTAAATTTCCAAAAATAATCTTTTTATCTTTAATTATATTCTTGGCTCTTACTATAGTAACTATTAGTAACCAGCTAATTTAATGTGTTTTTATTTAATCTCCGTCTACACTATAGATGAATATGAATTTGCATTTTAATATCAATAGGATTTCATCCAAACTAATATCATTGAAGATATAATAATTCGCTAAAAAAGACAACGAAAAAATAGTCTATTATAAATCAAGATTATATTTTAAACACACACTCACTCATATACACACATACATATATACATAGCCACAACTCCATTATATTAATACTACAATGTTTTGATCATTAAAAGTCATGTAATATAAGTCTTGACATGCAATTTGATTCTTTTTGAATTACTTTTTACTGTCTCCATATAACACACATTTCTTGATTTTCGCCAAAAATCGAAAATATTTTCTATAAAAATATTTATATATTTCCAATAAAATTACTTATTTTATTGCTCTTATATGTCATAACTTTGAATTTTAAACAAATTTAAATTAAATATTATTAATTTTCATAAAAACAGAATTTAATAACAAACATAAAACAGTTTTAATGCCCCCTTAAAAGGCACTTCACTGGAGTGCTTCACATAAATTTTGATAAAACTTTTACTAATTACTAAATTTTTAAAATAGATGTTTATTATGTCTATTTTATAATAAAAATAAATAATATATCTCACCATTAATCTATTAAAAATGAAAAATTCGTTTCGATTGACATTATTTTCTAATATTTAGTGGTTTTCTCTACTATTTCTTTTATATAAAGTCATGTCTTTTATATTAATGTTTGTCATCGCATTTAATGTGTGTATAGACTTTCCAAAAGATATTCCAATTTCGAGACACTTCTTGAATTTTAAAGAGGAATTTCGGATCTCTCTCTCTCTCTCTCTCTCTCTCTCTCTCTCTCTCTCTCTCTCTCTCATATTATAAATTATTCCATCAGTAATACACTTTCGCCTAAAAACAAACTGTATATAAATATAATATCCATTGAATTCAAATTATATCCAAGGAAATATTATGTTTACCAAAAAAAATTATCTTTAATATTAAAATTAATAATTGTTTTCACAGTTATTTCTATTAAAGATTAAAATTATATTATAAATAGAGTTAATTAAATAAAAGATTTATCAAAAGATTTTTAAATTTATTTTTGACTTTTTTAATGAACTTCAGAAATGTTTAATACATTATGTAATTGTAATATAAACTAGAATCTATATTTACTCGTTACACTTCAATCAATTTTGTCTCAAAGGATATTTGATAAACATTACAATTCGAATACTATATCTAAGTGTAAGGAAATGGACTATGACCAAGGTAATTTTAAGTACTAGTTTTTATCACTTAATATCTAAATCTAAATAATATAAAATATTTGAGATTTGTTATAGAATTCTTAATTTTATTCTTTTTATTGAATGAAAGTTAAAGAAAGCCATTTGTGAGTTAAAGATAGCCATAAAATATAGTAGTTGTGATAGAGTTGACATTTTCAAAATGTAAAGATGAAGTGCACTGCTCTTTATGACACATTCAATACGAATATATAGAAAGAAATGTTATTATCCACAACACTGGCTCTCAAGAAACCGGAAATATATTCTCGAGAATTATGTTGTCGTCCAATGAGAGAACAGAATTTAAGCTCAAATGTTTGACTGTTAAGTCTGTATGCGATCCACAATAAGTTTAATATCCGGTGAATGACTCATAGATTTATATTAAACTCTCTTCCATTGAAATTTATTTAAGACATTCACTCAATTATTTTGTTTCTCTTTTATTAATTTTAATATAAATAGAATTTATTAAATATATATTGAATTAATGACCATTTTTTATAAATAAAATAGTTTTTGATTCTTAAATTAATTGTAAAAAATCTCAGATATATTTAATAATAAAAAGTTTAATATAATTCAAAATTATATATAAAATTAATAAATGAACCTAAAGATGAAAAATAAAAAAACTAAATTCCAGTTAGATTTTTGTCAGTGACATAATGGCAGGGGTTCGCCAAATGGGAGGAGTGGAGAGTTTTTTTCAATTTACACTTTTTTAATCGAGTTTTAAAATATTTGAAAATAATAGAAGAAATACATTTCAAAATATAAATGGATTTTTAATACTAAAGTTTGTAATATTTGCGAATAAAATGAGAGATGTTTTTATGAAATGTCACACTAGAGTTGATTCCGTGTTTTAATCTAATCAAACAATGAAAAAAGTGCGAGAAATAACTGGATTACAGGCCTTAACTGAAAGCTCTGAAGTTCTTTGTTTAGTCCTAATCAATGATATAATAAATATAATAATAATAATGAAAATATAATTTAAAATAAGTAATAGTAGAATATCAATGTTAAAAAAGAGAACTATTTGACTGACATATAGTAGAATGAATAGTGTCTAGAATAATTTATTTAACTGTTGCTATGACTTCACATAAAAACAGAATATTAGTAAAAACGTTAGGAGAGACCAGAAAAGGTCTCGAATTAAAAATAAAATTTCATTCTGAATGTCAATAATTTTGGTATCCGTTTGTGTCTGACTTCGTTTTGAATAATATAATAAAAAATTCATAAAATTAAAGTTAATTTTAATTTTAAGTCATATAAAGCACTCGAATCTCCTCAAAGTTTTGAATTTACTTTTGATGTCTATCGAAGTACTGATAAAATTGCAATTTTGATTACTTTAGTGACGATATCACTCATTGAATGGAACTGCACTTCATTTCATTCAGAGGGGAATTGAAATGTAAATTTTCATAAGAACTTCAATTTTCAGATGTTTTTTCTCTCATCTCTTAGGAATCAAAACTGAAAATAGAGTCAAAAAATTTTGTTTATGAAAAGAATTTTTTGAAATATTTACAGAATTAAGGATTTAATGTTAATTTTAAATTATATTTATTCTTATATTTGCTGATCAAGCAATGATCTAGCAACTCTTTCTTTAATATTTAATCATTGCTTTTCTCAATATCTGTTAGCAAACAAAGTCATGAATTTCATTTTCATCACCATTTTTGAATTTGATCTAGTACAATATACTAAGTGCATTATGTAATATAACATGAATACAATAGATGAGTCAACTTCTTATTATTCTATTTAATGGTTTTTTGAAATATTTACATAAAGTGGGTCTACGCTATTCACTGAAATACATTCATTGTGTCTCAAAATAGTATCTCTTTTTAAAATTTTCTAAAAACAAACAAAACTTATAATTTAATTCAAAAAAGTTTAGAATAAAATCAAATCAAATCGAGAAAAACAAAAACTTTAAACATAAACCTAAAGATATTTCTAAAATACTTGTATTTATTAAATAATTGATATAAGATTAAGCATGGTCACAACTTGCAAAAATTTATATAATCTATTCAATTAAAATGAGAATTGAGTGAATGAATGATCAAAATTATTGCTTTTCTTCATCGACTTTTGTGCCAAAGCTATGATTGATATGAATATATTACTATTATATGGTTTGACCCGAATGTGCACTCAGACGAAAACCCAGTGAAATGTGTTTCCACTATATATTGATGTAATGCTTGGATTATATATTTTCTATTGTATGAAATGAATTGCTTTTTGTATTTTATACTTTCATATTATATACGTATATCGAGAAATATATTTATATATAAAATCTGATGAATATATACCTCTTTTGGTGGCATCCAATGGGAGAACCAAACTGTTGGTTAAACGATTGCCGATACATACCTTTGGATCGCAAGCGCACAGAACCTTGAGTTAGACATCATTATTATACTATTATACAAGCATTCACACTCTATGACTGTTCTCCACCCGATTCTTGAAGAAAGCACAGCCCATATATCGAATGAGACATGAATTGAACTGATTTTTACTTTAAATTTCATTATTAATTCATTAATTACTGAAACATTTCATATCATTTATTATGTAATAGATTTCCAACTCTTTAACTCAAATTTTAACTCTAAACACATTTTATTTAAACCAAATTATATTTAATATTAAAAGAATTCGAATAAAAACAAAATGGCTGACATGAATGGCCTAACAAGGATTACTCTAATTTAAGAATGATATTGCTAGATTAATTATAAACAAGAGAATACCTAATCTGTGAGCTAAATCTATGCAATTAACAACCTGGCTCAATTCTTATTTAATAATTATTATTAAGAACTTTAAAAATATTCTGATAATAATTATACTATAATTTATAGTTTTAGATAATTGAAAGAACTCTTTGGAAGCCTTTAAATTTTAACACTATTATCAAGATCAGTTCAAAATTATACCTTCGATAATTTTTTAATAATTTATATATAAAGATAGGAATTTTTAAAATATGCGCTTAAAATTATGAACAAGTGAAAAACATGCACATAAATACAGTTGATAGTAAGATTTTATTAAAAGTTTCATTAAATTTATTTGTTTATACTTTTAAACACATTATTTGATATCAATGATCAATAATTCCGTCTATTAGTGATTACCTTTACATTACAATCGAAATTGATCATGTTACAACGTATATGAAAAGTGAAATGTTCAATAAATAGATTATTATTACAGGGTTTATTTTTAAATTAGCTTGGTAATACAGTATTTAAGAATGAGAATATAAGGTCCTGAAAATGGTCTTATTTTTTCTTTTGGAATTTATATATTAAATATATCATCTTTCCTATACAATTTACCATGGTAACTCTCTATAATTTGGATAAATACTGACAAAAGACTAATAATATCTTTAAATATATGAATAAATAAGTTTAATACTATATTTCAATATTATTTATAGATGTACATTTTATTTTTCAAATGTTAAAGGGTAAAATTATGAAAATCACTTATTCTACATTTGTTTTTATCCATTTGTTGGTATTTTTTCATTATTTTGAATATTTAATAATATATTATATATAAAAATATTTAATATATATAAGAATTTATAATTAAACTTAGAAATTTGAACATAGAGTTGAATCTGAAATTGCGAGACTCGTTATTTTGTTCCTCATATTTATGTGAATCCAATTATTTTTTAATTCCAATTTTGTCTATATTTTATTAAAATATTTTTGAAATTCGTTTTATATTTTTTTAATAATTAAATATTTTGTAAATTGTCTATTTTCAAAGATTTCCTTTAAGTTATAAATTTAATATGTTTTTATGAACTAGATCAAAATTGATTAGATTAATGTTTTTTTGTTTCTCAATAAACCTTTTAGTTTAGAAATAATTGGCTTAAAAATCTTAAAATGTTATAAAAGTGAAGACAATAATTGCTTTAATGAGAATTTGTGATATTATCTATTTATAAAAAATATTTACCAAATTCACATTTAAATTTAACTAAATATAAATATCTAAATTTTAGCAAGTTAAAATCCTTGCATTTTGTTCACACTTTAGCCAATTATAAAATAATGATTAAAAAATTAATGAAACAAAAAGAGATGATTACAACTTTGATTTTAAAATGTGAAAGTTTAGAATCGATGTGACTTCAAATGCAAATATACATTAAAAGAAAGACTATTACTTTAAAAGCATTTTCAGTGAAACTCCGATTTCAATAAAGAGAACAAACAATAAGTGAATGTTTGGGATATTAGAGTCGGAGTCGAAATCGGATATAAAAAATATTGCGTTTTCTGTGTCGACAACGAAATGAAAGGAAAATCGATACAAAAGTTTGCTTTTGAAAGACTATGTGTTCGTCGACAGAGATTCGACACTAAATGCAAGAAATATATAAAAGGAGATAAACATCTCGTCTGACAAACATTCGGTCTGACATCTCATACCAGAAGCACTCTATCGTTTTCTCAACATAATTAAACTTATAAAAAAAATTTCCATTACTTTTCTTAAGAACATATTACTTTTTTTTAATATTAACAAAATTCAATTAACTTTCGGCATATATTGCAAGATCAATTTTAAATTAGAGTAAACTTTTTAAAAAAAATTGTATTATTTTCTTCAAAAGTAAGAATTAAGATTAGAATAAAATTTTAATCAAACCCTATTTTAAGTCACTCATTTAGTTTAACATTTATCAAACAATCTTAGAATTCTTGACTTTGGCTGAAAATCAATCTTGGTTAATTAAAGATTATGTGTGTAAACATACATTCTTATCGTCTCTAAGCAAGAAAAGACTATATACAAGAACATTCTTTGATTTAGAAATCCTACTTTAAAGATAGATTTTTTTTAATGATGCTCATTTCATATGAATAGATATACAATTATATATTAAAATTCATCATGCATAATTGCAAAATTGCAATGTATAGAAATAATTATTTTGAATATTTCTTTTCTAAAAATTATTGTTATTTTAGTTACGAATAGTATCTTTAGTTACGAACATTCATTTAATTTGTAACCAAAAAGTTTTATTTTTCCGATTTCTTTTGTTTTCTGTATTATTAATAAAAATGAATTAATAGCAGGGATGGCCAAAGAACTCGACTCCAGAGGGGGTGGTAGGGGGTATTTTGGGAAAAATTCCAGGGGGTATTAGGGTAGGGTATTTTTCAAAATCCTCAAAAACACCGTTTTTGCACTATTCGGCTTTTTAATGCTATTTTAGGCTATTTAAAGGTTATTAATGGATATAATTGTCAATTTTACATGACACTTCACTCAAAAAGCAATATTTCGTCTATTTTTCACTATAAAATGGGTTTTTTGGGTAAAAATTGCTATAAAATATCGTTAATTTTGATGAGAAAATGAAGTTTAAACGAATATTAACGTAAAATATTGTCTAAAATACTCATTTCCTTTAAAATTTTGGCAATTTTTTCTGAAACTTATAAAAATTTGGAGCCGCCGTTTCGCGAAGGCCCAATTTTTCTAGGGGGTCCCTCAGCTCATTTATTCCAGCGGGTATTTTGCCAATTTTGCTGCTCCAGTGGGGTATTTTGAAATACCCCTCTCCTATTGGCCATCCCTGATTAATAGTCTTCAGATTTGCGTTCAATTCTTAAAAATTATTATAAAATAAATTAAATGAGAAAATTATTGATTTGGTTTTAAAGACAAAATTTTTGTTAATTAGTTGGACAGCGATTAAGAGATGTGTTGGTTGTGGACAACAAATATCGAATATATACTAATCTGAAGAAATAATTGTTTTCATGAAATTAACCAGGTTTAGACTAGTTTAGACTTTGCCACACTCTATGTCCACTTTATTTTCATTATCTCTGATTCAAAATCCATAGGCTTTTGACGGATTAATTGAAAATAAAGCTCAGAATAGAGGAACTCATCGCTGACTGAAATTCTATTTCTAATTAAAATCTCATTAAAATTAATGCCAAACTCAAGTGAAACATAGCATACAATGCCATTAGAGTTAGTGCACCAAAAGTCTCGTTTGAAGTAAATCTAATTTAAATAAATAATTCTATTGTTTTAATTCAATTTATTTTTCAATCGCTTTACTGCAAACCGTTTTCTCTATTAGAGGCCTCATATTCACTATCCGTTTCTCGTTATCAATAAAATTGAATTTTATTCGCATCAAAGCTTTCAGTCGCAAATCAGATACCGTTTGACTCGACTTTTCATCAAATCTCTCTTTGATTCACACAAAGTGTCACAAAATCAATATTTTTGTGTTTGCTTTCAAACTTTATTATTATTACTATTATTGTTGTATTTCATCCGTTTTTCAGCTCAATATTTATATATTAAAAATTTAATAAAAAATATTTTATTTATTTCTTCTTTTTAGACGACTTTTCGATGAAACTGACAACGAATCTTATGATAGGTTTGGTAATAAAGGCGATGCACCAGACCTTATCAGGTATTGTCTTACAATCATTTCCTAAAATATGAGTCATTCTTAAGAAATCGATTGAAATGTTATATACATGTAATTTATTGAAAAGTGATCAATGAATTCATTGAGTAATAGTTCATGGATTGAAGCCTAGCACATCTTATATGATCAAAGGTTTCGGTTTGAGAGTAATTGGAGGTACGAGTGGAGGTTTTGGGGGTTTTTTACTAAAAGTGTTAAATGATTATCTATTTTACACTATAAATAAAATATATTAATTACAGGTCTTAGAAAAAGAAATGTTAGAATTTCTCATTTTTGAAAGGGATAAAAATTGACCCTTCACAGATGATACTTCTCAGAGGGGGTTCTGACATTTTTTTATCTTAGGTAAAATTAGCTGATACGACATCCCTTATAACATGCCTTATGCAATCCCTACCTTATATAATATGAAATAACCTTTTGTTGAGAAGTAGTTTTACTGTTTAATAATTGGGTGAAAGTTGTAAATACTCGAGAATAAGAGCACTCTATTATTAATATCTATTTAGATTCTCAGGTATTTTTGTCAAATTAAATACACTTATTATATCTATAATAATAGTGAACAGAATTCAAGGAATGAAGTGAATGTCAATATCTTTGCTCCCTTTCCCTCTGATCTTCACTTCAATACACTTTCAATCAATTATTTATAGTCTGTTTGACTCTCAAAAAGTTACGAAATTTTTCACATCAAACGACTGAATGACTGAATAAGTGTTTCATAAATTAGATTTTATTACTTCGTTAACTTCACTACCGGTTTATTATTGAGAGTATTGAGAGTGAAAAGAATGGGAATTCTTAACCAATAAGTCAGAGTCACAGCAGAGGATAAGTTCCCATTTTTCTGAAAATTCCAGTTTAAGCCATTAATATTGAACTCTAAATTTTTCACAAAATCTCTTCCCTTCGATCGCTTTCGTTCCCAAAACTCTAACGAAGAAAAATGTTGTTATCGTTCAACAAATTTACCAAATTTTAAATAAAAGGTCAGTGAATGAGTGAATGAGTGGATGAGTGGATGAATAGATGTGTGAAGTAAAGATGTTTACCACCCCTTCTCTCATGAGTATTGAAAATATTGATCGGATATCGAGTGAAGTATCAATTCGTCAGTCAATTCCCTAAAGAATTAACAGTTTCTTATTGACGTCATTTGTCTTTAAATTATAAAAACTGATTAAATTGTTATTATTTTCAGTAAACTTGGTGATTCCAAAGCAACACAGGATTCTTTAACCAATGAATACTATAATGAACATAAAATGTTCAAGGGAAAAGGTGAAAGATGGGAGAAGTTAATGGAACCAAATTGTCCTTGCTTCCCAAACATGACAAAAAGATATACGATAGCATTCCTCAGTTCAATCGGATTTTTAATCAGTTTTGGCATTCGTTGTAATATGGGAGTGGCTATCGTTCAAATGATTAGCAATACTACCGGACAGGTATTACTCATTTAATTCCAAATAACTTAATGTATTTTAACAATTCTTTTAAAAAATAATAAATTTGGAAAATAATTACAGTTTTTGTAATTTGCTTTTTGAAAACTATGAGTGAAAAACAAAAAACTTTGTCCACAAAAAATAAACTTATATTCATATAATATGTAAGAAAATATTCATTTAAAACATTATATTCATTGTTAGGCAAAGTTTTTTGAATTATCGAAAGTTAAGACATTTTTTAAAAAAATAGAGAATAAACTAATGAAGTGGAAAAATAATTGGACCTTTTTAAAGTTATGACAACAATCTTGCCCATTGTCATATACAAGGCCTCATATTTTAGAAGAGTTTCTGTCAGTTTTCAATTGGGTTAATGTTATCCAAAATCTAAAATATAAAGAAAGTTTTTTTTGTCATTTATTGCTGGCTTCAAAAAAAGATATCATTATTCAAAATATGATTTACCAAACGATTATGAATATAACCTAAAAATAAAATCAAAAATTATAAGGTATTAGAAAAGCTTTAAACCTATCCTAGTTTGTATTCTAAAAATATTTTCTTTCTATTTTATTCTTAAGTAGAAACACAAAACACATACAATGATTAAAAAATGAATTTTTAGTTAAAATATTCGTTGCAATAAAATAAGCAGTACTTTCATTTATAAAAGCATCACCGGGGACCAAAGGGACGGAAGGTATCTTGCACATCTCCTGAATCATTTATGACATATTCTCCTTCCCTTTGGTCATCGCTTATAGATGAAAGCAAATGTCTATTTATATTTTAACTCAAAATTATTCAGTTTTTAGTCTCTCTCTTCTCTCTCTCTCTCTCTCTCTCTCTCTCTCTCTCTCTCTCTCTCTCTCTCTCTCTCTCTCCTTGAATTATGAGTGAGAGAATGAGACTTCACTGGAATATATGATATAATATTCTAATGGAATATAAGATAGGCTAAAGTCTAATGGAAAATACATGTCTTATATAACTGTTATGAGACTCTGTTATGCTTTTAGCTGAGAGTTAAGTCTTATTTCCTCTGTTTTATTGATGACTAAATAAATGTGAACTGAAGTCTGAATCACTACACAAACGGAGGGCTGACTTCTTTCCTGATTCAACTTAACTGACTTTATAAATAGAATGTATTGATTTTTTAGGATGTTATAATCACCCTGACAATCACCCTGATGCTAATGTTGACAAACTTTATCAACATATCTCATCGATATATATTTTTAAAACTTATTTGTCAATAGTTTTACTCAAATATTACAAAAATTTGTATTTAATTCATAATAATAATCATTGCTTTGAATGATTGGCTATAAATATATATTGGAAGCAAACAAAACAAGAATTGTCTGTTTTGGACACAAAATCGATCAAATATTGAATGCAATTCACTTCTTTGTATATATATCTCTGGCGTTATTGTATAGCCTTTTCATCAGTTTCTATGCATTTACTCGTATTCTTATATTGAATTCAATTGCCGTCAATTCGATGACTTAACAAACCAGTGATGACCACAAATAGAGCTCATCAGTGGTTCCTCAGAATAATTGCCATCACCCGAGCAATCCCTGGAATCCCAGACACGAGACTAAAAAAATTCCTCATTTTCTATGCCCTAACCTTTCTTTAACTCTTAATAAGAGATGATATAAGAGCTGAGATTTTTAAATATTATCCATTACTGGCTTTACTGCCATTACTGCTCAGCTCTGTTTATAGACTCGATTGCATCCAATATTGAGTTTTCCATTATTCTAATGAAATCACTGTTCGTGAGTGCGATGAGGATTGAGAGCACAGTCTTCAACCGATTTGTAAGACGTGAGGACAGGGACTGCGCGAAACATTACTGTAGGCACTAAAAAATTGTTGCGCACAAAAACACTTAATCAATGATTTCAAGCAAAAATGTTTCTTTTTTAAAAAGATATTTCAAATATATTTACCATGATAAATGATTTAATATAAAACAATTTCTCTTAAATCACCCTACTTACTTATAAATCCTCAAATAAACTGAGTTTACTTTGAAATAGGAATCCATCAAAACTTAGTTTAGATTATTATAGATATAAATTGTTTGATAAACTCTTTAAAATTAATTACTATTAATCCAACAAAATAGGGGCCAGAATTTGATTGGACTCCTGAAACAATAGGTGTGGTCGATTCCTCATTTTTCTGGGGTTATCTAGTAACACAAATTCCAGGAGGTTTTTTAGCTGCCAGATATCCGGCCAATAGGTATTAATTCTAAATTCTAAAACTTCAATACAAATCAATATTTAATATATTTTTATGCCTCCAATAGAGTTTTTGGTACAGCAATCGCCGCATCAGCATTTTTAAACATGCTACTTCCTGGAGCCGCTAAACTTCATCCTGGTTATGTTATGTTTGTTCGAATACTACAAGGGTTAGTTGAGGTAAAGATAACAAAAGAATGATATAGAGATGAAATCAAAATGAAAAATACTATCCAATGGTTATGTGATTTGTAGGGCGTCACATATCCTGCCTGTCACGGAATGTGGCGTCATTGGGCGCCACCACTCGAAAGAAGTCGTTTGGCGACACTCGCTTTTTGTGGTCTGTATTCAACTCTTACTCTGATTTTTTCGTTAAGACTTAAAGGATTATTCAATTTTATACAAAACTATACAATAGATTAGAATTTTTATTTAAATTCACAAAATTTTTATTATCCTTTGAGAATATATCCGATTCTTTCATTTTTGGCAAAACATGTCTCGAGAATTACATAAATCTCATTACTTGACTCTATTTTGTCCCCAAAATTCTAAACCAGAAATTGGGTCAATCGATACGAAGGCCTCAAATGTATCCCCTTTTCATTTTTGGACAACTCTTAACAAAAGCATAACTTTGTTCTCATAAATAATCAAAATTAAAACAAAAAACTATAATAAACTAATTTATTGATGAACTCAAACACATTAATAATCATTTGTTTCAAAATTATTATAAAATTTCATTTCATTTCATATAATATAAATAATTAATTTTAGAAATTAGTAAAAATATTACTTAATTTTGCGCTCATTTTCTGAGAGTTGGGAACTAATTGAGGAAAAGAGACATTTATTTTTAATTTTCAAATATAAGATTTGTTACATGGTATATTTAGTTGTCTAAAGTCGGGATTATGCGTAAATGGAGGCAAACATTTGTTAATATACCAGAGTTTGATTGGAGTAATAATGATCTTTAGAGGAATTAACGCTTCGTTCTCCTATCAATTATTTGTTTAGAGAACTACCAGTCCTTTGATTTAATTAATGGTATCCTTATCTCACAGTAAATGAGTTAATAGTAATGATAAGGACTTCTCTAATAGAGTTTGAAATCAATTCTCTGATACAGAACTGTATCCGACACTGAGTTAGTTATCGACTCTAACTATTACTCACTAATTATTATAAATTGTTCGGAAAAATGTGATTAACACAATTTCAACCAAATTAAAGGATCGTATGCCGGAGCTGTGGTCGGCCTTCCAATGTCTGGACTTTTAACCGAATGGCTCGGATGGGAAGCCTGTTTCTATTTCTACGGTCAGTCTATTTCTTAAGATTTATTTTAAATATTTTCAAATGTTGTTAAAACGCGAATAAAAATTCAATTAAAAGAATTAGAGATCAAATTAGAGATCAAATTAGAGACCAAATCTATTAATTATTTAAATGCCATTAATCACAATGAGATTACCTTGATTAATTAATCAATGGCTTTTTGTAAACTCTTTACAGGTTTTTTGGGTTTAGGGTGGTATGCATTTTGGATGTGGCTATCATTTGAAAAGCCGGCCAAACACCCCACTATAAGTAGAGAAGAAAAGGCTTTTATAGAGAATAGTATTGGTGTGGTCAACCTTAAACCTCCGACTGTAAGTTACAATTGTATTATCAATTGATTTATTTGTTAATATTTGTGTTAAGTTTAAAACTACTCCATGGGTTGCTATATTCCAATCGTGGCCAGTTTATGCCATTATAATCGCCAATTTTTGTCGGAGTTGGACTTTTTATCTGTTGCTCATTTCACAGCCCATGTATTTCAAAGAAGTTTTTAATTTCGATGTCGAAAAGGTATACAACTATTGGATGAACTCAAATAATAATAATATATATTGAACTTAAAGTCTGGTATTTTGGGAGCCCTCCCACACTTGTGTATGACATTTGTAGTGCCATTTGGGGGACATTTAGCCGATTATTTGCGAACTTCGGGTAAATTAAGCACAACTAATGTTAGAAAAATCTTCAATTGTGGCGGATTTGGAATGGAAGCACTGTTTTTGCTTTTGGTTGGCAGCACTTCCAGCACTACATTTGCTATCTTTTGTTTAATACTTGCCGTTGGCTTCAGTGGGTTCGCCATTTCAGGTATAATTTATATTAGTATTAAGTTGAGTGACATTTTAGCTTACATTTCATTATCCGATATTCTATGCAAACAAATGTTCAGCTCATAAATGGACCGAAACTTAAAATATTGTTTTCACTGAAAAGTTAGAAAACAATACTTAGGGTCGAAACTCGGCTTCACCTCATTTTGAAGCCTTGAGTCAAACGACTCTTTTTTCTCTTTTGATATTATCTCGTCTTTAGTTAAGACTTGAGATAATTATTTCCAATTTAATAACTTTTGATGAGTTTATGAATTAATTTTAAACAAATTGCAGGTTTCAATGTCAACCATTTAGATATAGCACCAAGATATGCTAGTATTCTTATGGGCATTTCAAATGGATTCGGAACATTGGCCGGAATGTTATGCCCTATTGTTGTCAATCTTATGACTAAAGAAAAGGTTTGTTTATTTTTCAATTGTAATCTTTGTAATATTATTTACCTTGATGATATTCTTTGTAAATAGACACCAGCAGAGTGGCAAGATGTATTTATAATTGCTGGATTAATACATATTTGTGGTGTCATATTTTATGGTATATTTGCATCGGGAGAATTACAACCTTGGGCAGAGCCACCAAAAGATGTGGAGCACTTACAACTCCAATATCAGCCACAAATTAAGCCAGAAATGGAGGGGTCGTGGCCTCCCTCTGAAACCACGCAAATGACTAATACGACAACAAATCCATTCCAACAACAGAATGACCCCAATTACGACCCGTGGGCTCAAAACGGGAACGTAAGTACTGGTAATGTGGGCACAGGTCTCGCTAATAGCTATCAGCCGTCCTATGGGTCGACTGACTCACAACAGACATCATTTTATGAAACAAGAGCTCAGTATATACAACAGCCGGCAACTGACCGTTACTTACACGGAACGGTAGATGACCGAGAGTATTAATACTAGTTTATATTATTAATATCTAATTTATTATCAATTTTTGAAAACTTTTTATTGAATTATTAATTGCGTTTCCCTTTGAATTTGCCGTCACTTAAATATATTTTAGCGTATATTTAAAAATATAGTTAATAGTATCATATATTATCATGATCATTTAATTTTCCAAAAGTTTATTTTTCTAATTTGAAAAATATCTGATTAGTAAATATTATATATTAATTATAAGTTCATAGTTTAATGTAAATATAGTTTTTATTGATTTTCAATTAATTAAATAGATTGATCCTGAACATTCACATTATTATTATTTACTAATTGAGTAGTAGTGCCGTGGAATCTACAGATCTGTATATTCTCACAAACATTGATTCAAATGAATCAAAACAACCCTAAAATCCATTGAAAGTGTTTAAACATTTCTAAATATCATCGAAACAAATATTTGGAGGCAATCAGAAATACCATAATAACGACAATCCGAGGTTAGAATACAATCATTGCTTGATTTATATGAATATAAAGCGGAGAACAATCTAATCAACTTTTGCCCCTTTTATCCACTGCACCAAAACTACTATTATTTAAAGCAAACAAATATAATAAATTATATAACAATTCAGATATAATACTTCACATTAACTCTAATCCACAACTTTTTCTCAAATCAGGACTTACAGAATCTGATGTCAAACCACTCCAATAAAGGAACTTTGCTAGCTATTCTTTCATTATGTTTCCATTACTATCAAATCTAAAACTCTCTCTCTCTCTCTCTCTCTCTCTCTCTCTCTCTCTCTCTCTCTATCTCTCTCTCTCGATCTTTTTTTAATAATTAAAAAATAATCTAGTTTATCAATAATTAAATTAGCAAAGTATTGATATCTAGCAAAGGTTAAGGTTATATTAGTTGAGAGGGTCTGTTAGTTAATAAGTTAATTATAGTTTTTTTTGTTAAACCAAATAATTGTTGATTTTCTGTTGAAAGGCTTAAATGCTTTAACAGTAATTGCGAGACAAATCAATGTTTGTATTCGATTAATTCGAGACAAACAAATCAATGAAAAAATGATTTATATTTAATATAAAAAAATATCAATTTTTCAAATGAATTTAGAAAAATTTAGATAATAATAATAATAATAATATTGATTGATTATTCTATTCTAGGTTTTTATTGATAATTTCAATGAATAGTCAGTTTGCATGAGTTTAGTAAAGATTTTTCTACAAAAATATGAAAATCAAATAAAATATATTATCATTTCATTAAAAATCTTTTGACTTTTCATTCATATCATTCTATCACTAAATTTTAAGATATACTTAAACTTAAATTAATATAATAATCAATAAATGGGTTTATTGTATTGAAAAGAATTTCTGTGATATAGTTTTATATTTCAAAAATATATCGATTATAATATTATATTAATTCAATTCTTAATTCAAGTTTCCTAAATGTCATCAATTTAAATGTCTCGTTATCTGATCTTTAAATGATCTAGCAAGAAATTTCTGAACAATATTTTTAGATTTCATTTTAAATTAAGTTAAACAAATGGTATATTATCAAGTTAATTTATCAACAATCTTCATCAACAAAGTTAAGGAATTTAAAAAATTATTCTTAAAATATGTGAAATAAGTGTTAATTAAATTAAGTTAATAAAAGCCACAAAAAAGTGTTGACCACAAAAAGATTAGCTAAACTCGAAAATACTAAAATCTGAAATTCAATATAAAATTTTGCATTAATTTAGTTTTGTGTTGATTACACTAAAATGGATAACATTTGACATAACTCTCAAACAAAGCTAGAGTTCAGTCGTTAGGAATTATATGGAATTATATTAGAATATAATTTATTGGATATTCTATACTATAAAATAAGAATTTAAAGGATAACATTAAAAATGATGAATGATTTCATCCATAGATTTAATACTCTTAATGTTCGACATATTTGTTGTGTTTTTGTTTGCATTGACACCAAACTATTAAATTTCATCTTTACTTAAGTGTTGTCTACAAAATGAGTGTTAAATCTGTTATAATAATTCTAATAAATATAATCATTAAATCAAAAAAGAGACCAAAACTTTTGAAAATATAAAATAATGTGTCGTTACTTAAAATTGTTAGACTTATTAAGGTTTGCATTATTTGTATAATTCATTGTATATTTTCTCAAATATTTAATGTTTTACATTAACTTTGATTTTCTCTTTTATTAAATTTTGTTGAAAAATTTCGTTACATTAAAACTAAAGTGTTTTTATTGCAAATTGAAGTGAAATTATGTAAATATAAATTAATAGCAATAAAATATCTAAATTATAATCTGATTATCAATTGACTCAATTACCATACAATTAGCAAGCAAATCTCATGTAAATCTCTAGCATTCTATAACTAATTGTTATTTATATTATTCATTTGATTACCTTGATAATCTAATAATTGTGTTATTGTAAGAATCAGTTTCTCTTCAATTACTCAATTAACTAAACGCCTGATTATTTGAAAATCAATTAGGAATCTGTTTAAACTAGGTATTTATAAACTAGTCTACAAATGTGATTAACTAGGTTCATTCTTTGTGAAATGAAAAAGCATCTGTTCCAAACTGTAAAGTTCGTTAAACCATTGCCTAAAAGCCTAGTTTAAAAATGTGTATGAAAAGTATCTAGATAGATAGTGCTTACAATAATTTTTCTTTTATTCCAGAAATTCTTAAATTAATCAGAGGTTATAACTAATCAGTGATTCATTTATTATTCAATAAAATGATAATAAAATTATTGCTTTTATTTAAAATTATTTCTCTTATTATTTGTTATGAGAAAACAGATATACCCACAAATTTACCTAGTTTAGATGAAGATGACAAGGGAAACCTTCTCGAAGATTTCTTTAGTATATTAATAGGACCCATCGCTTCATTATTTAGTGGATCCTCAGGTAAATGTGCTATATATGAGGGCTATTCTGGAATATGTAAAGGCAATCCTTTCAATTGTCCCAATTTGGGCGACGGAACAAAAACCAAATGCATATATGGTTTGAGCCAAATCGGCACCTGTTGTCCGAACCAACCCTACAAAGAGATGGTTCCACTGCCAAAACTATCAATTCGTAAGTTTTTATCACATAATTCATTAATTTATGGAAACCCTTTAAACCCTTTAAACCCTTTAAAGCGTGTGGAATACGAACACCTTATGGTATGAAAGGTCGCGTCGAAGGGGAGATACCCAGCAATAAATGGACACAAAATGATTGGCTTAAAGAAGAAGAAACTGAAGCAACAAATGAAGTCAATGATAACGAACCCCCAAAAGCGTCGTTTCTCATTGTTGGGGGTAAGGAAGCAGTGCCCATGTCATGGCCCTGGGCTGTTCAGATACAGTTCAAAAGTCCCCGAACGGGAAACTTTACTCACATATGTGGCGGTACAATCATCAATGAATGGTATGTCTTGACTGCAGCGCACTGTTGTCTTAGTCTGAATCCGCGGGACTTTAAACTAAAGATCGGAGCCTATCGTCTCAAAGATAAGGGAGACCTCAAAGATATCGATAAGATAACAGTTCACGAGGGATATTCCACTTCGAGGCATCAAAATGACATTGCTCTTTTTAAGCTGAAGAGTCCAATAAGTTGGAGGCCTGGAGTGTCACCGGTATGTCTTAACGCCTTTTTCACTACATTAAACTAATTTGTTTTATGGAAATGAAGGTCTGTTTACCCTCAATGGAAATGCAAAAATTGGATTTGACGGGTCGTAAGTCAATGCTTATCGGTTGGGGAACAACAAGTTTTGGGGGAAAAGTGTCCAATGATTTACGTGAAGTCGACGTTCCCATCGTTACGAACTCGAAGTGCTCTGAAGCTAACGATCATATCTTTTCGGGCGCCGACAGAATATCTGAGAAACAAATGTGTGCAGGTTATGATGAAGGAGGCAAAGATACGTGCCAAGGTGATTCTGGAGGACCTTTGCTCATCCCTTTTAATGATAGATGGGTCCAAATGGGTATTGTCTCCTATGGCAACGGTTGCGCTAAACCGCGATTCCCAGGTGTCTATACAAGAGTCTCATACTTTGTTCCCTGGATTGCTCTTAACATTCATAAAGATACTAAAAATTACACTCAAACTGAATAAGGATTCCATTTAAATCAAACAATATTACCTTGTTTAACTAAACCTTGTTCAAATAAAATATTTTAATAATTCTATCTAAAACTTAATCACTATTTAAGTTTTAAGTAGTATTTTATTAGTTATTCATTTAAATTAAAAATTATTTTTAAAATATTTATTTAAAAAAATTAATAAAACAATTCATTAAATATAAAATAATATTAATAATTAAATGTATTAATATTTTTATTTTATTTCCTAATATTAAACGTCAAAACAATAAATAGAAACATATCTCCAGAAATTAGGGATCAATCAATGCTAGTATTTTTAATTAACTTTTACTAGTATATTCTTTAAAAGTATACTTGCTTATATTAAACACTACTTTAAAATCAATAATGATTTTATAAAATTATGTGTTTTTAATGAAAAGTTTAAATTATTTTTAAATACAATGATTTATTTTATGACTTTAATAAAAGATATCAAATCAAAAGAATTAATTGAATTTCAGTGAAAACATTGGATTCAGACTAACATTAGATAACAACTAATGTAAACAAATTTGTTTATAAAACAATTCGATAACTTTTGCCGACATTAAGATTAAAATTAAGTAAAATAGAATAAAATGGCGAAACTCTTATTAAAATTCATTTAAAATAATTAACAAATGGAATACCTTCTTTATATTTTAGCAGGGTTCGGTATATTTTCATTACTAGTTTTATTTCTCCGATTAATTGTTTGGTGTATAAAATGTGAATGTATTGATAAGAAAAAGTTAGTACCGATTGGCGAGAGTGCAGTTTATTCTATTAAAAGCTCTCTTATGAATGTCAACGAAAAAGAGGCGATTCGACAGTTCGATCAAATGCTAGATGAGGTTGGTCTCATTTTCATAAAATATACTCTCATTTAATAATTTGATTGTAATTAAAGTACACCAAACCTAAGGTTGTGATATCCCGTCAGTGCATTTGTCCCTTTTGTACTAAAGAGACACAAAAAATCATAATTAATGATAAAATCGACTCAAAAGAAGAACAAAATTGTTTATCCAAACAAATTTTAGAAGAATTTGAACCAAAAACAGATGAAAGTCTTTCAGATTTTGGGGACAACTCTACAGAAGGCGATGATATTATTCTGTGTGAAGAATCAGAAGATATGCCCTGCAACAAATATAATTATGTTGTCCAAGAACTTAAAACACGATTTTCTGCCCAAAATCAAACAGAAGTGAAAAAGTTATATGAACAAGATTATCCATAATTAATTTGGTAACATCAGTGCACAAAACTATATGAGTAAGAAAATTGATATATTTATGCGAACATTAATTTTTATGATTTTAAGTTAATTACTTTTAAATAACTGTTAAACTAATTCTAGTAAAATGAAAACTTTCTGTAATCTCAAAGAATTTAGTACTTAAATTCATTTTTGTTACTTTCTTTTTGAACAAATAAACAAAGAATTTAAAGATTAATTTAATTTTTAACTAATTACTAGTAATAATTTATTACTCATTTTTACACCAAAATTAAATTAAATATTTTTTCAATAATTTTTTTATAACATAATATTAATTTCTTTATTTGTATTACGTTTTAGTGTTTTATTGTCACATTTTATACTCTTTTCACTAAATTGATTCAACAATTTTCTCTTTTGACAAATATTTGTATTTTAAATCTAATGGAAATTTATTAGGCTTCGTTCATTTAGTACGTACGCAGACATGGGGGAGGGGGGCCTCTAGCCAAAAGCGTATGAAATAGTATGATCTTAAGGGAGGGGGAGTCACCACTTGCGTACGTACCTTAAAGAGGGG
>JAQFZM010000551.1:0-29853 GCA_034695785.1 Galumna obvia
CCCTGAGGTCTGCTCCTTTAGCCATCTCTAATATTATAAAGTCTTCTTCAATTAATTTAAGTTTAGTTCACATTTAAGTGAACTAAAAATTTATGAAAAGTTGACAATTAATTAATTGACAATTGATGACAAACAATTTTAAGATATTCTTGATTTAATGTAACTAGGTCCTAACTTAATATTGTTAGTTTAATGTTAGAAACTTAATTGAATATATGATAAAATTGGAACATACTCAATTTAAAAGGTCTTTTCATAATTACTAGGATACCATTTGTTAAACAATTGAAAGCATACATAAATCCATTGCAAACAATAAGGAAACAGACAATAAGTACACAAATCATATCCCGTATTATTATCTATAAAATTGTATTCAATACTAGTATTCCAATTATAAACTCTATACTAAACGCTATAATAATCTCTAATTTTTGATTTATATTAAATATTTTTAAGCATTTTATAAGGAAAAAATATTTTCATTAATTTATTTTATAATTTTTATTTCTTTTAATTTAAGAATTTAGTAAATTGTGATAACCCTCTGACTGACAACTGACAGTAATTTATTTGCATTAAATACACAAATATTTGAGTTTTATTTCCTTTTTTAATGAAAATTTAGATTCTTTTTTAAATATAATTTTTTAAAAAATTGCTAACAAAGCATGGGCAAAAATATGTTATAATATATAGCAAAAGGTATTCATTTTTACTTATTTAATTGTGAAATAACAAAGATGGATAGTTATCATAATTTGATATTTACTCAAATCACGAATTTTGCTTAATTTACTAAATCCGCGATATATAGTCATATCAATTGAACCACAGGGGATCAAATATTCAGTTATATTATTGAATACAATAACCAAGCAAGTATATTGACCAAGAGTTAAATTCAAATAAACCATTAGATTTTTTTACCAGAAAAGAACTTTTCATTGTGTTTTTGTTACAATAAATTATTACAAGAAAAGTCCATTTTATTCATTATATATTTTTTACTCATATTTATATGTTGCGTATGCTTGCTCATAAGAATTTGGCTAAAAGGTTGTTAAATGGGTAGCCCTGTATTCAAATATATTATTCAAAATATAAATATATTTCATTCAATTAGAAAAAAATGTACTAAAATTGTTGTAAATTTTCCAAATCATTTCAAATTTCCAGACAATGTGTTTGTAATTTGAAAAACATCTTTTTGTATATTTCCTCCATTTAGTCATAACTATAATAAAAAAGTTGTTTCCAAATTCTGACTCTATTTCTGAATTCTATGAGTGAATTATATTGTATTTAGTATTCAATAAGTAGTTTAGTATATAATACATAATAAATTGAGCTTGAGCATTGAGAATAAGTGCTTAAATAACATTTTACTTAATTATTCAATCAGTGAATGAGTCATTTAAGTGTCTGTTGCTATGTTTGGAAAAATCAATAAACTGTAAGTATTTAATATTTTTGCTTAATTTGTTTGTAGTGTTTAATTGAGGAAAAACTTAATACTTGAGTCGCAAATATTGATTTTAATATCTTTTTTTTTCTAAATCAGAGATTATTTGATTGATTGAAAAATATTTAATATCTTTGAGATTATTCTCTCAAATAACTGTCAAGTATTTCAATGATTGCAAGGTTAACCTTTCAATAAAATCACAATTTTTCACATTATTTTTCATAAAAGTTTCCAAAATTAGAAAAAAAGCGGTGAATAAATTATTTAAGGAGTTTTCCTCTTAATTGAAATGTACTTGTACATAATCTTAATATAAACCTAAAATTAAATTTACAAGTTAATCATTTTACTAAAAACAAACTTTTAATATTTTTGGCAAGTATAAATTATATAAATTTTTGGAAAATTGATTTATTATTAAAACATTTATATATTTAAGATTTTTAGAGAATTTCTTAGGATTTTATTGAATAATGTTTGCACACATTTTGTATATAATTTTGTTTAAAATCTTATAATTCAATAAAATACAGTGAAATACCGATCATATGAAGTACTGATGTTATGAAATGAATCATTTTGATTCAAAAGACCATTTCACATTTCAAATGACCTTTCTTATGAACTAAATCTAAAAACCAAAACTCATTCCCATAGACACTAATGTTAAATAGAAACCAATGTTATAAAAACCGATGTTTATGAATTGACGTTTGTTATGAAGTGAAAACTGAAACCAAAACTACTATCAATAACCGATCGTATGAACTAATGAAAAATATCTGTTTATTAAATCCTATTTTCGGGTAAATTATTTTTAAATTTATTTCTAACCAAAATATGAGCCTAAAGTGACAATATTTTCAAATAGTGATAAGATTGAAATAAACAATAGATTTTAAATTTGTTAAAAGAAATCAAATAAAAAGCGATTAGTAGTTTTAGATTAAAAAGTTCTTTACATATCGAAATTTTATTTAAAAATGACAAAAGAATTTAATAAAAATTTTAATGGAAAGTCAAAGAATTGTTTGTCATTAAATTAGCAAAATATTCTAAAAGTCGTAAAAGCATTTTTTTTAAATCTATTCATAAATCGCTTTTACTAAACATTGGAAATTCATTTAATCAAAACTAAATTCAAACTCAAAATAAAATTATTAACAATAGGTTTCAAATATTTGAAACCAGCGATGCCGGATTAGGGTATAGGGGGTAAAATATTTTTATATAACTAACCATGTTCATTCATTAAACATATGAATAGCCTTAATGTGTTTGCACATTTTACATAAAGATTTGTCCTAAAATTTTGCCCTAATCCGGCATCGCTGTTTAAAACTATATAAAATACTGTTTTATGTTTAATTAATAGTATTTTGATTTTTTTTATAATGTTTTTAACCTATTATGATCAAATGACCTATCTTATGAATTGACCTATGTTATGAATAAATTTTGATTTTCCAACCACTTCATATGATCGGTCTTTCACTGTATTTATCAATATTTTTAATTTATTATTTTTAAAATCAAAAATGAATTTTTCGATTAAAAATGAAAAGTAATAAAATTCTTTTCGTTTTTAATAAATAATATGTCATTGAATTATAATTATTAAATGTCTTTAAAATACATTTATTCATTAATGAGTTAAACTCTAACTAAATATTCAATATTTTGTATCAAAATTAAGTATTTTTTATATTATTTTCAAATATTTGTGATGCGTGTAGTCCTTCAAAAATATGGTTAAGTTATAATTAATACTCAATTTTTCTTAAAGTATCATAATATTTTATATAAATATTTTTAATTTTTAATTATTTATATTATAAATTTTATAATATGATAGATTATTTATAACGATTAAGCAAGGTTTAAATGTTATAATATTATAGGCTAAAAGTTATGACATTTTAATAATGAGTGTGTTTTGTATGTCTACAATCAATATTTTTGCAATTATATGGATATGAAATATTAAATGTTTAAACATTGCAATCAAATTCATTATATATTCCTCCTAAAAACCTCATCGACGCATATATTATCAATACATATTAACCTAGTATCAAAAATCAATTCTTGTTAGAGTGACCAGCCATACTTGATTTGGTTTACCTTGGCAGAGTCCTTCATATTAGTAATCAGGATATGAAAGAGTATTGGATTTTGTAAACATTGATTTTATTTGAGAAACATTTCTTGAAATCTAAATATTAAAGAACTTTAAATAATATAATGAGTAAAAGTCATCGATTAAAGGTTTGAGGTTTGGTTTAGAATTGGGTTTGAGTTGAGTCAAGATTTGAAGTTAGGTTTAAAATGATTGATCTACATGAATTCTATTCTATATAAAATTTAATTTGATCTGTATTTAGCTGTAAATGTACTTGATTTGATCTTGCTTATAACTAGATTATTTGTTAAAGTGGTGGTCACTCTAATTCTTTTTGTATCAGATTCTTATCCGTCAGATATTCGAGAAAATAGATTTGTTGTTGAAATGCATTTTATCTGTTGTTATAATAAAAAAATTCTTATATTTTCTCATTTGAGAAATAATTTGTGCAAAAATGGATGAATGGGTGGACACTCATATATATTACAATTTAATCTTAAAAAGTGATTTTAAATATTAAATTTTGTGAAAATATGAAAATATTTTTATTTTAATATATGTTTAAATTAGAATTAATGAGTGAATATGACAAATGAACAATTAGCTAGATGTTTTATTTATTAATAAATAGTTAATAAGTCAATAATTTAATTTGGATGTGCGTACAAATGAGTGCAATATATGGCAGATGCAATATTAGTCACGTCCTCAAAGAACATCTGCCCATCCCTGCCCTCAAAATGTGTTCTTAAGCGACAGGAAGACAATAGATTAGATTAAAAAACACATTCATAACGACTACTCAGCGATAATAATAGTGAAGTGAAATATTGCTATTAATGACTCATTGGTTATACATATTTGTAAACCTGTTATATAAAAATGATTTTTGTTTTCACTTACATTTGAATATTCCTTTAATAATATAATTGTTTGGAATATAAATGAAAATACGTGACACAAACCAACTGTTTGTACACTTCCAGTGAATTTGTAGCCAAATATTTGATAAAAGAGTTTATTTTCACTGATAGCTATTATATTCTTCGTGTATTAGAAGACAATTAAATATTAATAATAATTTTATTTGTTTTTCATCAGTTGTCTCATTGGTTTAGATGAGAGGGCATACTATGCGTAGAGCGCATACTGTTTCGGGTCTAACCCTATGCTCGGAATAATCGACGTTTAGTAATAATAATAGTGGAGCACATGATTACAATCTGACAAAAATAACAATTGTTCTTAAGTCATTCCTATCACTTCTATAATTGTATCAAGATAACATTGAAACTTATATTCATATCAAATATGGATATCAATATTAATAATATTTGTCTCCTTATATGAGTGTATTTATAATGTATTGAAACAATTTTTAGATAAAATGAAAAATAGTTTCACATAAAACGTGAAACTTTTATAAACGAATTGTGTTTTAATAGTGAATTGACTATAACTCAATCATTCGGTTATTTTACTTTTAAAGATGTGGTCGTTTTAATACTTTATAACCCAAATTAAATAATCCCAGTTAAATAACCCAAAAATAGTAGTCATAACTAATAATAAAATAATTTAATTTATTTATTTATTTTGTTTTTATTATTGGAATATAAAATGAATTCAAACGTTATTGAAATGTATAGCGATTTAAAGTAAGTATTTTACAGAATTATATTTTTATCTAGATTGTTTCAATTATAATTTAAACCTCCATAATGAATGTTGTAAATTATATGGTGTCTCACTATAATTCAACTTTGACTTTTTATATATGATTGATATTCTCATGAATTATTGCCTTTTCCTTTGTTTTCATGTTTGAGTCGAGTATTTTCATAATATCAGATAAATTTAATTCATATATAATTCAAAGAAAATTGCATTTCAGTTATCGAATCAATCGATTCAAGTATTTTACTATTTATTGATATTTTGTTCATAACATTAATTTAAAAGAAATCAATAAAATAATGTTTAAGCAACACCCCAACTAAACTATCAACTTTTTCCAGACTAAATGTTAAACATTAAGAGGAAATCGTAGGCAATTAACTTATATAACATTTTTAATATTTTATTCTTATTTAATTGAGTGTATATTGAAATATAAGAATTAACCAATAATTTACTGTCAATTTAAAAGCGCCAACAAATCAAAAAGTAATTAAGTTTTGCCTCATTTATACTCTGAAATATTTGTAGTCACGTCTTTACTATGATTTTAAACTTCAAACTACAGTTTACGATATATTTATAAATATATTTCACTAATAATTTCATTTAATATTTTTTAGTAGTTTTTGTCAAAGATTTTCATCGAAAGTTTTTTTTTTAAATCTAAAATTTTAAACACTATTTTAATTTAACTTTTATTTTACGTAAACTTTCTTTTTTAGTTTTTTAACTTTTGATTCCACTTTTCTATTGATTTCAATACTTTTTTAGTCGTATTTTAAGATTAGTTAAAATTAATGATTAGTTAAAACTATTTAAAGTTAAAAAAATTGAATAATTTTATAACATTTTGTTGAATATATATTTTTATTTTGAGATTTGGTTCAAATTGTCGATTAGTTTAAATTTTAAACTATTAATACATTAATTTATGGAGATATAACTGTACCAAACTTTATATCGAGTTTCAAAAGTTATGCCTTTCCAACAGATTTCTTAACATTTATTTTTCTTTAATAAAACTTAATTTATATCTTTGTTTATTAGAATTTTGGAAACATTTAAAAATTACTCATTTTATCAAATTTTTCAAATAGTGTTTAGTTTTATTAAATGAATTTAAATTATTTGAAAATTGTTTAAAATATATTGTACTTGTTAATTTAACTGCCAGACATAAGATGTCATATTGGAACGGATGGAAAATCATTTGGTCGATGGTATTAGTATTTATTTTTATACATTTGGGCGCTTTTTATGGCATATATTTAATGGCTCTTGGAAAAGTTTTGTGGCCAACACTTGTATGGCATAATTTAATGCATATAATCAGTGCTCCGGGAATTACAGCCGGTGCTCATAGACTATGGTCCCACCGTTCATTTAAGGCTAAGTGGCCGCTAAGGCTATACCTGGCCTATGCTCAGACTCTGTCATTGCAAAGGGATATATACGAGTGGAGCGCTGACCATAGGATTCATCACAAATATTCTGAAACAGACGCCGATCCCCACAACGCTAAGAGAGGGTTCTTTTATTCACACATCGGTTGGATTATGATTGAAAAACACCCTGAAGCTGTCAAAAAAAGTGAGCTTTCTCAATATTTTCTTAAACATTGTTTATTAAAATATTTAACATTATTTTAATCGTATAAATAATTTGCTAGAACAATTTATAATAATTATAATAATTATAATTGTGCATAAATGATAACAAGGTTATCTGGTTTTTTGATATAAATATGTTTTGCAATCTATTCAGTGACAGTTTACGAGTCATTTATTTTGTATGAGTTGTCAATTATGAACTATTAAGGTATATGAATGAACTATATAGGTATACGGTATACCTATAACTTTATTGTTTCAAATTTTCTTATGTTTCAAAACAAAATCAAAATAATATAACAAAAGTTAAAAATAAACGAAAAATTCTTAAAATTCAAAATTATTTTATAATTTTAAACAATTTTGACTTTAATTTGAAAATGAAATGAAGCAAAGTTTTGTCTTTTTTACCCCACCCTTAGGATTATAGCCACCCCTTATTGAAATAACAAGCTTGATGACCTCTCTAACAGAGACACACCTGTGCTCTCTATGAATGTGTCTATGAATGAGAAGAAACATTTAATTTTCTCAATATTTCATCAATTTTTGTTGAAATAATTTATTTTCAATTGTTTTGCTTTATTTTAATTAATATTTATTTTTTTTATGAAAAGAATCAGGGTATTAAAAATGCATATTTGTCTCTAGAGAAAAAGTTATTTATAAACTTTGGGAACCAGACTGAACAAGATTATTAATCAAAATAAATCAAAATTAGATTTTAATATTTAGTTTGATTCAAAGTGAAAGCTTATATAATCTAGATAGATTTATTTAGTTTTATCGTAAAAATGAAAGTTTTTGATTCGTGACATCAATGATGAAGAACTTTGAACTTTACTATTAATGTGTGGTCTTATCCAACGATTAATCGGATCATTAGAAGTAATATTTTGATGAAAATTGTCTAATGAATAGTCTATTCTTAACATTGAATGACATAAACTTTAATATTAAAAATACTTCTCTTTGTCTTTCATTGAATGGCTTTTAAATAATTAATGATTTTATGATTAGTTCTGAAGTAATTAGATTTTTATATACATTTTATATAAAATTTGTTACAAAAGATTAGTTCATAACAAAAATAATGAGTCTTTTTAGTAATGATAGTCTAATAAAAAGAATAATCAATTAATTTATTGTCGATATAATATTCTATGAATAGAAGTGTCTATATATTAGTCATATATATTTCCAAAAATTTATTTTTAATATTCAGATAAAATATATTAATATAAAAAGAAAGTATTGACAATATTTATTACTTTCTTTGATTGCTTTCTTTGATAGATTGCTTATCTCTTTATTGAAACATTAACTGAACAAGTTATAAAAATATTTCAATAGTTGTTCATGGCCATTTTTTGCAACACAGATTTAATGGGTTTAACACATAAAATAGTGAATTCAATTTTAATTCTAATTTAAATTCAAAGAAATGAGAAACAAATTATATTTTTTTCAGCCTTTTCTTTAAAAAACCTTTAAGTTATTTTTAGTCATTCACTTAAGAGCAGAAAAATAGCAAAATAACAAAATTGAGTCAATATAACAGAGAGACTAGTTATGAGTGGACTCTCAGAGACCTTAGATGAACCTAGATAAATTTAAGATATTTGACGTTATTATTTGTGACCACAAAAATATTTTCATTTTTCAAGATTTGAAAACGAAAAACATTTTAAAATTGTATTCATTATCTAAGAAGTAAAAGTACAATACTGTATATACCTAGCTAAATCGAGCCATTTGGTTGAAAATTTGATATTTCATATTTTTGTTGATATGATTTATATTATATCAATTTCTACTAAAATTAGTTTTTTTCCTCAATTAAAGTGTATTACAGTTATAATATAACTGATAAAATTGTCTGCAAATGGATTTGTAATAAATTAGTTATAAGTAAAAAAATAAATACATTGTAAATAATTTATTATATGTATTATATGTATAATTATTTTATATATTATTTTATATTATTCTTTATTATTGCTTTTAATAAAATTATATCAAATAAGAATTAATAAATAATGAAATAAATTTACCGGAATATAAAGTGTATTTTGACAAAATATTAACAAGATAATAACAAAATACTCTAATTGAAAGCAATTTGCTTTAATAAACTGATAATTTCTTTTTGATTTCAGTGGAGAAAATAGATTTAAGTGACTTATTAGAGGACCCAATAGTATACTATCAAAGAAAATTCTATATACCATTGGTTTTTATCATATGGTTTGCGATACCAGTGCTAATACCTTGTTACTATTGGAATGAGTCAGTGACAGTCTCATTCTTCGTAAACATCACCCGATATGTTTTGTAAGTATAAATTTCAAGAAATTTAGTTTTTATTTAAGATTATTAAGGCCTCAGGTGAAATAAAACCCCATTCACTCTCACTTTTACTTTCACTACAAAATATAAGTGAAAACAATTTCAATGCCAGACCTTGATAATTGTGTGGATTAACCCGTTGACTGACAAACTGATAAGAATTGCAGACAATTAACAATTAAAGAGCAATTCATTGCAATATATGTTTACACGAGTTTTCAATCTCAAGATTATTTGTTAGAGAATTAGAGAAATGTTTTAATATAGTGTTTAATTGAGTGATATTTGGGATAATTTTTTGTTTATTTTTTGTCTTCAAAATAGGAATAACTATTAAATGAATCGAAAATAAAAATAACATTTCATTAAATTTATAGCAGAAATTATATTATAATTATCTTAAAATAATGAAAAGTGTGAGAAAATGTTTTATTTAAGCTGTCATTTAAACATATTTTGATCTCTCTTTTTATTCTTAAATAATTAATATTAATTGATTTCGTAATCTAGCATGTTACATTGCGCATTTTTTGTCAATTCAGTAGCACATCTTTGGGGAGTTCGTAAGTTTCCTTGTTTAATTAATCAATATTACCATGCTATTATATATCTATCAATTGTAGGTCCTTACGATAAAAACATTAATCCAGCAGAAAGTCAGTCAGTTACCTGGCTTACAATTGGAGAGGGTATGTCTTATCCATTGGCTAATGTTATTATAATTATTTAAATGATTTAATGGATTCATTTGAATAAATATTTTCCTCGCATTCAATAGAAAATAGTTTTAATTTTAAGATAAGTTTTCCTGATTTTCATAATCAATGTGTTTATATCTTAGGTTATCATAACTATCATCATGTTTTCCCATACGATTACTCTACGGGTGAATACAGTTGGGAGGTATGACTCAAACAATGCATTTATTATCAATAATTTCATTCAATAATCAAAGCATAGCTTTTGTAACTTGTATTTAATTACCTTGCTCAAATCACATATCAATTCTAATGTCAAATTACAAGTTGAAATAAGTAAAAAACAAAATTTTTATTATTCAAACATAAATTTCCAAATAGACCTTGATTATCATAAGAGACTAAAAAATTATTGGATTTAATTATTTGAATAAATAATTAATAATTAAACGGAAATTATTTGTAATTTAAAGGAGAACTTCAATATAACCACTTTGTTTATCAACTATTGTGCCCAAAAAGGGTGGGCTTATGACCTAAAAAAGGCCAGTCCCACAACCATAGAACAGACCCGATTGAAGAAAGGTTTACAAATCAGTACTAAACCGGAGAACATTGTGATGGACTACATCTATGGTATAGGAGTACAGACTTGGCTCATATGGTTTCCACTTTTTTGTCAAACAATTTCTTCGTTAATTTATGCACTTTTTTTGATTTCATTATAAAACATTACATAAGTTTCTCACGAATTACTATTAAAAACCACTTCCCGTTCAAACATTTTTGACAAACGGAATGACTAGTATTTGATTTTGGAAAAAAGCCAACATTGATACTTGATCATTGATCTTGTCATATTTTTCTCCAAACATACATCCTATATAAGTTATTTTAGAAGAATGAGCTAAAAATCAGGGAAATCTCATTTTAAAACAATTGTGTTTCTCTGTTATCAATAGAGTCTAACAAATTTTATGCCAAATATTGCGTAATTCTCTCTCTCTCTCTCTCTCTCTCCCTCTCTCTCCCTCTCCCTACCTTTCTCTTTCTCTCGTATTTTTTATTAATCTTTTGTAATGAAAATTTTCAAAATAAATCTTAAATTAATTGTTCGGATGAAATAGTCATTAGTTTTTTATATAATTCTTTGTATTATTTGCGTAAAATAACTAAAAAAATTTTTATTTCAAAACCTTTTGATTTTAAAATCAATACAAACAAATGAAAACATAAAAATGAATTATTTGTTTGAAATACAAAAGAAATACAAATATATTGAGTTAAACATACAATTGATTGAAATCAAAAATATTGAATCTTTTATTTCTTTTAAAATAAAATAATATTTAAAATCTTTATTTAAAAATTGTAGAAAAGATCTAAAAATTTAAGTTTCAATGAATTATTGAAATATAAAAAAATATTAAAAAATAGTTTTAAAGAGATTTTTTGTTATTATCCTCGATATCATTGATATTATTGTTATTGTGTTCTACTTTGAAATCTTTCCTTTGCTTTACTTGAGTTTCAATGCTGACCACTTTCTGAGTCCTGTTTTGCTGATTAGCGACAGACGACGAGAAGACTATTGTTTTTGTTTGTGGTTTAAAAAGATAGGAACGAATGAAAAAGTTGACGAATAGAATAAAGAATAAGCCATATAGTAAGAGACCGGTCAGACCGACTAACAAGTGTGCGTCACAAGGCTGTCCACTTAACTTAAGTTGAACGACACGTGCGTTTATCCAAAGGCCATAAAGCATTTGAAGGATTTGCAGAGATGTAATCGATATGTTCACCGCTCGAGGAATACTTATTCTGAACGCTTTACAGGCATAGTATGTATACATTAGTGAATGGATTAAAAAATTCATATTAACCATCCATCGAGCAGTGGCCGGTACATCACCGAACACATACCTTACCATAGATTCAGTTATTCAAATATAAATGTTTAGTTTTCTTATTAGGTATACATACCAGGAATAGCAGAGAGTCAAGCAGTGGTGCACCCAATGCAGTGTTATTAGCTTTTGTTTACGCAATACTATGAAAAAAGTATCTACCAGTTCCAGGGCTTTCGATGACACGAAGAATAGGTACCAAAGACTTAAACGCCAATCCTTTAACAAATAAATTAAATCATTTGATTGACCTTCAAATACACCAAAGATTTTGGGATTTATCTAAACCTTCGAGACTTTCCGTTAAAGAACTTAAAAGAACTGGTATTATGACATAAGAATAAATTGTCCTTAATCTTGCACACTTATTAACTTAATTGCTTATTATCTGTAAATAAGAGTTAAAAGAAATGTTAACTAAACTCCCAGCAAATATTAAATCTAATAAAATGAAATGAAATTCTTTCAACTTTTATTTGTTTCATACTTTTAATTATAATTAATTGCTTTAATACTTTCCAATATGATAAGAAATGAAGCTAGGTAAATTGAGATAAGAAATCCAATATTGCATTGAAAGATAAAAATGAATGTCAGCTAAAAATTGTTGACATTGTTTTCGTTATTGAAATTAATGAAGTATTCAATAAAAATATGTGAATTCCGAGTAAACACTTAAATCATTTTAAATAAGATTTTTTATTGACATTCACTTAACATTTGACTGATTAATAAATGACTAATTTATGGGTATTTCGACACTTTTGCTCAAAATATAGTCACCACTAATTAAATGTGTAATCATTTATCCAGATCAAACTGGAGATGACACATAGGCTCAAGGTCTTTTTGGCCATTAGAAGTCATACATAAATTGAATCTTATAAATAATTAATGAGTGGGGTATCAAAAACATCCTATTTATTTACTAAGTGATTGAGGAATCTTGATATTAGGCACCTAGATGATTTTAATCTGTTTATTCACCTACCTTATAATAACTGGAGTCTCGAAACGAGGCCTCAAAACCTTTATGGATGAGAATATGGAAAAATTCTGGGAGACATCTGATAACCCCTAAGATTGAGAAGATGGCCAACAAAGTACTCCAGTAGGCCATTGGTAAACGTAAATTAAAGGCTGTTCTTTTGGACATCCATTCTTTTAAGACAAGTATAACCACAATGTATACAACCGATATGTAAAGAGAGAAATGCCATTTGGTTTGCATCAATCGGTGTAATTCGTTTCCAATCGGAAGAATATATTCTTCCATTTCTGTAATCAGAGGTATGTACGGTAGACCCACAAACTTGTGCCAATCGGTGGACCATTTTGTGATATTGTTGTCAATTATATGAAAATTATGATAACGAATGTCGTTAAACATGTCTTAAACACAGATTTTTGAACGAATTCTTGGACTTTTGGTTCAAAACTGTGTTTTCAGGCGAAGATGTTTTTGTTGTTTCACTTTTGTCTCTCTTTTCACACAAATTAATTGAAATGTAAACTAGTTTTTAACCAAAAAGTCCAACAAAACTATAATTTGGATGAAAATAAATATAGAAATTAATTAGTGAGTAATTACACGATTACTCTATTACTCGATAGAAGACAAAATTTACTTTAATTATAAATATGAAAATGATTAGAGGCATACCTTTCACTTTATGTCTGTATTCTGAGAGAGTAATCATATGGAAAAGTGATGAGAGTTATGAGCCGAATGTCGACACATCTACAGCCAAAAAGCCGTTCGACAGGTTTTAACGACAGCCTCACAAGAATTGCTTCTCATTTCTCATCTAAGAATTAACTGGTCTATACTCTATCCTCTATTACTCTATAGATAATAATCTAAAAACTCTATCAAACTCTACAGTCTTTAAGTCAATGGGTTAATCCTCACAAAAATGAAGGCCACACTCGTGTCCCCTATCACTCCCCTATTTTTTAAGGGTTTTTTTCTTTAAACTCAACACTTAATCATAAAAATATACTTACAAAACAGCCTCAGATCAAAGTTATTCTATTTTTCCAGCACTGGTATATGATCAAGTTTATCTTAGTGACACTTTTGATGTCATTTTTGGGTTTGGAAACTCATAAAAACTCTTTTTTCAGAAATACAGTTAATTCTCGATATAAACTGATGATTAATGGATTTTTAAAAACTTGGCTTAAGTCGAGTCAAAACTTTCATTTGACTTATGTTCTAAAAAACAATTAATTAATTAAAAAAAAATCTGTTATTTTTAATGAATTTTTAATTAAATTAAATGATTTGACATTTTTCATATTAATTGAAATCTAAATGCATTACGAATTGATAGAGAGTTACAGTCAAATCAATATTAAAGGTAAATGAGTTTAGAGAAAACTATTTTCGCCTTTTTTTAAACATATTGAATGCCACTTAACTGTTATATAGAGAATGAACTGTAGTTTAAAAGTGTTTCACTAATTTTAAGTTTTACTTTGATTTAGAAGCTAATCAAGAAAAAGTTAATTCATGTCATGCTATCACTCCTCTAATCCTTTTAATGGAATACATTTGTCTTTGATTTTATACAAATTACACTTCAATATTGACTTTTAGGTCATTACTCAGACAAACATTTTTCATTTGCATAGAATAGAAAACTTATTTGTTAAGAATGAGTTGATATGTAATTCAGTGGTAATTATGGCTAACTTTTGGATCCCTAACCGACTCTCAATCACATAAACAATTAAATAAAACCTATTATTAAGATTTGATAAATTCAATAATAAGAACTAATCAGAACATTTTAAGTGAATAAAAGCATATTTTTTATTGTATATATATTGAGTGCATTGCAATTAATACATAAATTAGTCTATAAATCGATTGATAAAATCGATATAAAAATGGTATAAAAATGAATTAATTGATTAACAAAATATTCGGTCAAAAAACAAATAATAATTTAATCATTTGATAGCATTTATTGCTCCACTTTTTTACAAAACTTTTTCACTCACTTTTATTCCTTAAGTTAGTGTCACTTTCAAGTGTTAGTTTACCATGGTTAACTAATAATAAATATGTTCAAATATATTGCTTTTTGCATAGGTAATATTAACCTTGGATAAAACCTTGAAACATTAAATCTATATCAAACAATTGATTCTTTGATGTGAAAATTCTGTAAACAAGTGAGCAAGTATGTTTTATGAAATGTTGTTGTTGACAACCTGTTAGCCACTCGTTTCTTAACAACGGTTTTATCAAAACTAAAGTCTTGTAAAAGAGTTGAACTGATAATTATTTACTCATTTCACAAATCTATACATTAATTAGTATTAGTTTTCAGTTCAATAAAAATAAAATTATTTCAACGAATAATTAAATTCATTTATATTAGAATTGAGGTTTAATTGACGTCAAGACATGAATGAGTGGAACGTTATTTATGAATGAGTTATGTTATCCTCTGTTTAGAAGCTCTAAATTAGAAGCCATTACTTCGGCAAAACAAAAGCCTTTTTGGACACTATTTCCACACAAATCTATTATTTATCCAAAAGTTTTAATTAAAGAGTGATTTATTTGAATTGAGTTTTAATCTAATCTAAAAATCAATCGATAATTGGTTTGAATGAGTTTATAAGGTATTGATCGGTGGCTTAAGAGGTCAGTTGTCAATCGTGTAGAAGTGGTGTCCGCCAGATATGGAGCTGAAGGTCTGGTGCGATGGCATTCAGAGAGTGGTGTGCGGTGTGAATTCACAAACAACGTGTCAGGATGTGGTATTTGCCCTTGCACACGCCACCGCACAGACCGGTCGCTTCATTCTTATCGAGAAATGGCGGAACTCAGAGAGACTGTTGGCTCCGAGTGAACACCCGATTCACGTACTCAACAAATGGGGAGAATATGCTAATGACGTCACTTTCGTTATGAAAAAAAGTGAAATACACTCTAAAGCAAATCCAAACCTTAGTCTCAGTCCTCAATCTTCAACCCCTTCCTCTTCTTCGGCCACTAGTCCTCAGCATATGTTGACCACAACGGGAAGCGGTATCTCCTCTCCAAACAAAAGAGATTTTCTTCATTTGTTTAATACTAATATCTTTTCATCAGTTAATAAAACGGGAGGTTTTCAACACATTTCTGGTAATTGTCTTAAATTTTATCAAAACTCATATTTTTCTGACATTTGTTTAGTTTTTTGTTTTTAAAGTGATTTTTGTTTTTAATAAGTTTTTAATTAATTTATTTTAAATGATTTTCCAGTCTTTGTATTAATGTTTCGAATTATAGTTTAGTTTTTAATGTATTTAAGGTTCTTCTACGCCATCGACGGTCAGACAATTGACTTCAAACACTCAGAACAGTTCAAATTCTACACCGAATGCCAGTCCTCTGAAATCTAACTCATGTCTGAATTCTAGTCATAACTCTAATAATAATAATAATGTAAACAATAATACAAATAATAAAACAGCCATCGATTCAATGGCTTCTGATTTGATGGCAAACAAACAACAAATGAATAACAAAAACAATAACTCCGTTGAGTTAAGCCCAACGAAAAGCACTGCCATTCTTGGAAACCGACCCCGATATCCACCGCCATATTCTGAAGCCATCAGCAAATCAGCGATGATATCCAGTGGAGGCCAAACCAATAATTCGAGTTCTAGTCATTTAATATCTCCGACGGACACCATTTATGCCACAAATAAGCGTCGATCCGCTGAACCCTCGCCTCAGAGTCAGAAGCAGAAGACGGGCGGAAGTCAGAAGGACTCAATTCTTCAAAGGGATGCCATCCGTTTAGTTGATATGCAAAAGGAAACCATTGTATCGCAGGAAAAGGTATACCTTTTTTAGTATAAATCTTTGTTTACTTTAATTGGATTTTGTTTTCAATGATTTGAAGGCTTTTTCTTTAATTTTTGTTTTTAATTCATTTGTTTTATACAAAATTAAAAAATTCATAAAAAAAAATTAATTAACTTTGAATTCAATGGAATATTTTTCGTTAAATTTTTACCGTTTGAGTACTTAATTAAGTTTTTAATTAGTTTTAAAATGAAATTTTCATTTGATTTTAATCTCATATTTTTTTCGTTATATTTAAGATTAGATTTTTAATCCGATTCTCAATTAAATGTTTTTAGAATAACTTTGAATAAGTTTTAGTGTAATAATAATCTTATCGTATATTTCTGTGTCTTTCGATAAATATTTTCTTAATATTTGTTTTTTATACAAATGACTGATAACAGGAGATGTCATCACTCGAGCAACAGATCAGTTCTATTGAAAAAAGACTCCTTAAGAATGAAGTTCTTGTAAAAAGATATAAAGACGAGATGGAGGCCTGTCATCAGTTATGGCTCGACCAGGAAGTGATGATCGATCAGTTGGGAGATCAACAGAGACTCGAACAAGAGTTGGACCAATTGGTGGCCACAGCCAATGGTTATGAAGAAGAGATGATAGTTCTCAAAAAGAAGTTGAGTCAATGTGAGACTGATATCGGAGACTGTCGACAACAGATCACTAAATTAATGGATCAGTTGGAAAACGATCAGAGAATGGTTAGGGATAAGGCTATTGATAAGGAAGAAAAAGACAGACAATCTGTCGAACAGCTTAAGAAAGCTCTCAGAGAGAAAAATCATGATTTAGATGTCCAGGTATTCCTATCTTTTATTAAGTTTTTTATATTTATAACAATTGTTTCATTAGAAAAACGATTTGCAAAGTCTTTCAAATAATATAAAACAATTGGATTCAATCCTTTCGGAGAAGACATCAGAAGTGGATAGACTTTTAGCAGATATAAAGGAGGCTAACATTCAGGGATTGGCCCTTCAAACAGCTGATGAAAAACAAAGACATAATTCTGGTGCAGGAAATTCATTCCATCAGAGGTCTGGCAGCACAAGAAAGATGATAGGATCGCCCCGACAACTAGAAAACGCTGTGGCAACCAATAAGAACCCTCACGGGGTTTGGGTATAGCTTTGTCTTTACCTAAAAATAATTATTTTTTAATTTATTGGAAGTTTATTGCATTCCAAACATAATTTGTTTATATTTTTTATGTATTATTTGAAAAATCTCTTTAATATAAGACTAAAATATATTTTTACTTTTGATTTAATCTCTTTAACTCTTTTTTCTTCTAAACCCGTAAACACTTTAGGAATAAACTCTATTCAAAAGGAGTTATTCTCAACTGATTTATAAGTTTGAGTTCCTTTAATTTAAGACAAGTTTTTAGATTTCTATCTTTTATGAAGTTTTAAATTAATTTAATGTTTGAAATTCTTCACTAATTTATAACTAATTTAATTAAAACTATTTTTTTTTAATTTATTTCGAGTTTAAAGTCTTACAAAAAGAAAGATTTTAAAAGAAATTAAAAATATATTAAAAGAATAAAAGAGTTGTTTTTCTCACAATTTTTTATAGATTTGTTTGAAGTTATACTCATTTGTGTGAACACATATATTGAACAAAGTAATGAACTAATGAAGTAATGATACATTAATTTTTAAGTAATTAATTGTGAAAATACTTAAATTGTTTTATAACACATTAATTGTATTTAAACCAATGAAAGTATAATTTTTATGTTTTTTTTATTTAAAAATAATTTTTAATTCAAAAATTCACTCAAAAATTATTGTTTGAAACACTAATTCTAATGAATACCTCTCTATAGATACGAATTTATTGATAAAACAGTAATTATTATAAGATTATCATTAGATTCATAGCTAACGAATAGACTGTTTATTATTTGTTGGAATCAAATATTTCTCTTTAAAATTCACATAATTTTAATACTAAAGTTTTTGGTATTTTCCACACAATTTCACTGAATTTTTGTTAAGTTTTCTATTTTTGTCGAACAAATATTCAGATTTTTAGAGTTATTTTGTTTGAAGTTATAATTAAAGTGTAGTTATTATCAAACATTTAATTATCAATTCATTAAAAATTTTATTAATCACTTAATTAAACTCTTTTTATTAATCCTTAATCTTTATAACTATTTTAATAGAGTTTGAAAGTTGAGTTTCAATGTAATATTTGATGTGTTCTAGAAATCCAACTTCTGAACCCTTCCTGTTAGGAATCCGTAAGGAAAGGGCTAGAAAAATAGTAACAAGGGAGGAAATAATAGCATTAAAGAAAGGAAGAGGATTCCGGTTTAGATTTGTTGCCCTTTTGATTCTCAATTAACCCTTAATCTTAGGATATTTTATATAATGAAAGCGCCAACAAATCTATGAAATCAATAGATTTTTGGAACAATTATTTCAATGATTTTAAGTAAAAATAATTTTTAGTCTTTTTTAGGATTCAATGATTGAGAAAAAGAAAAGTTATTTATTCTAAAAGTTATTCTTTGGTTTCATTTTAGAGGAAGTGTTTGAGACACTAAATGGCGCTCAACACAGATCTTAATGATTGACTTTTTTAGATTATTGAAATCCAAGGTCTTATTACTTCTAAAAATACTAGTCTAGTGATGGATATTTTCTTATTGTTTGATTGTTGCTAGAATATTTTCTAAAAGTGTCGTTTAGGCGTAATTATTGAGTAAAATATTGATCGACTTTTTTCTGGAGTATTCGAGATATAAAACTGGGGTTTTGTTGAGCTGTCGATCGGTTTTATTGTTGACTGCAGTGAAAAATGAAGCCAAACTCGAAAAGTGAGTCCTTTGACTGAACGCAAGAAAAGAGTATTAATGCGTTTGCGTCGATAACTACACTAAAAAAGACCAGAAATGCGTCCTTTCAGTGAAAAATCGACTGAAAATTACAGTGTTTTTTGAAAATGTCTGAAATGAGTCATACATTTGTAAATCAAATGAGTTTTTATTCAATTCTTTGAAAGTTTCTATTCGTTAAATTCATGTAAAACTCAGTCTTTTAAAGTAAAACTAATTTGAAGTGTTTTTGCCCTTTAATTGCACTAAAATCATCAGTGACATATAAGCTACACTTTCAATACTTGCAAATTGCAACACAACTGCAAACACAACATCTCATTGGAGTGAGTATTAGCCAAATAAAATTGTTTTGACATTTCTATCTCCAGAACTAATCTGAACCAAAGACTTATATTAAGGGATCTGAGGATTAATTTATTCTTTCCGCTGCAATTTGTTTGCTATATATTCAGGGTAGTCTCTTTGAAAATAGGAATTTTCACCATGTTTCATTAAATTAAAACTATTTAAATAAAAGTTTAATACTAAAACTTAACTAAAATAAAAATTGTATAAAGACCTACCTCATTTTCCCGCCATATAATCCCTTAAAACCTATTATTATTGAGTTGAGAGATAATGCAAATCCTGTGTCCATCCCTGTGCTCACCCATTTTCCACCCATTGTGTCCACCCCCTGCACATGAATTTAGCCGCAATTTTATAATAGATGAAACAATTTTTGGTTTTATTTTGAATATTTCTGACTATTGTTTCTATAAATTAGTTTTAGTCTAAAATTATATCAATTGTCACAAATGAATATATAAATCAGTTATTCTGATCATAATTTTGTTCTCTTTATTACTATATTTTATTTATAATTTGCAAGATTATTTTAAATGATGACTCAAAAGCGATTCTTCAAATTTAGTTAAATTTAATTAATTTTAAGAAATTTATTGTTTTATATTAAATCCATTTCTGGAATCCATTATATATGGGAACTAATAAAACATTTTTTTTATTTTCATTTTATTGTTTGTCTTTTAATGACTTGAATTTTAATTAGAGTTTAAATACATTTATATCTTTGCTTTAAATGGAAAAGAAGTGATAATTTTTTTTAATACAATCTTTGCTCTCCTCTAAGGAAATCAATTGACCCCAAACTTAGAGGAGGTGTTCTTTCAATTCGTTTATAATGGGATTTAATCAGTGGCCAAAAATAAGCGATGAAATAATGGTATGAATGACTAAATTTATACAAATTTCTTCATTTGATTTTTCCTAATTATCTCAACGTTTATATAATATTCAGTCCTTTTATAACACAATTATGGCTGAAAAATATACATTCAATGAATTGAATGACATTTGAAGTGAAAATAATTTTTCTCACTTTCGTTATACCAGTCCTTCAAAATAAATTGATAGCTATAATAAGAATGAGCTCTTTTATAGCCAAGATATAAAGATTCAAATTGATCTAGGCAATTAACTGCGAACTGCTGTATTTTATTAGAAGTTGTTATTAGACTCAACTATTTATACATTTTTGGTGTAATTTTGGTCATATATTTGATTGCTTTTGAGAACTTTCTTGCTTGAGCTTAAAGTGAAAAGTTTTATTTGTAATTGTAGTAAGAGCATATTTTTCTGACATATACATCCCATTAGATTAAATGTATAAAAATATTGTTGATTGAAGTGATCACTAAATTCATGATTTGGTGTCGTTAACGCTTGAAGTCTAAGTTATAGCGTCGGGTATTAACTATATATTCATTTAGCCATTGATTTGAGTGAAATCCTCTGAACAGTTAGATAACAGTCACTCATATATGTATTCAGTGATCGCATTTACTGACGGATTGTATTCTGACTGCAATCAGAACACAGAGAGAGGGAAAGAGGCCTCGAATCTGATGTGAGAGAAATTTTTTTCATATACTCTCCGTTCACACGAGTTATTGTGTCTGACCCCTATTTTTGGGGTTAGGCATGGGTTTTGTCATCTGTTCCATTCCTATTGTTCGTATCATAAGTTTCCCATTTCTTTATTTCTCTCCGAATAATATTTGAAATCTGTTTTCGATTTTAACAAAAAATATTTTCGTTTTATTCATAATATTTGAGATTCAATAGTAGTTTCATTCACTCATTTAGTGAATCATTCAGTGAATTATCAAATATTTTATTCAATATTTTTAAAAATATTATTATTTGAAAACTAAGAAGAAATGAGCTCTCATTCACTCAAATCAGGTAAAGTTATTTTGAAATTATTTAATGTTTAGCTAATGTCTAGGTTAATTTGCTAAAATTGAGCCTAGAATAATGTTTTTCTTTACATCAACTGTCTGGAACATTGTAGAACAATAGCTAGAATAGTATTGAAATGGGCTAGGTCATATAACTAAACTACTTTATTAGTAAAATTGAACTTATTTTAAGTGAAATGGGAGGTATTGTTATGGTTTGTTATTATATATTAAGGTATAACTAACTAACAATAGTTATTATATAAGATTCAGTGAATTCCTTTTTTCGATAATTTCAGTAATTCTTGAGTTATTCCAATATTTACTTAGAATTAAAGCTATCATTAAAATGGGAGTCCACTCACCGCTCAGTCACTATCGTTAAGACCAGTTTAATAACAATAATAAGTGAAATAATTGTCAGTAAATTGAATGCGACAAATATTACTCCACCTGTGAGTTCCAGACAGGGAGTCTTAGTATCAACTCTTGGCTCTTTCTCTTAGTTAATGATAGCTTTCGTTCAAATGTTAGAAGAGTTAAGAATAGTCTTATAAATGAAAACATATATTTCTCATCAGATCTCAAGTCTTAAGATATTCGAAATGTGTTTACTTTTTATTATTCGCTTTATTTATAACTGAACTCAACTAAAGTGACTCTTCCTTTAATCCGTTCCGATTTTAATATTTTATTCTACAAAACTTGTCTCAAGAGTTTATATTATAGAGGAATGAAAAGGGAATTACCATTCTATCAATCACTGCAAACACATAATATGAAGCAGATATTTTTTTATTATAGCCTTTCCTCTCTTCCCTGTGTTTCCTCTTTTTCTCAACGATATGTCTGACAAAATCAGTTGTAGTCAGAGATTGTTATCTGCAAAGTATTCACATATTTTCAATTGATTACACCTTTTGGCTAAGAATTAATCTTCAGTTTTTCAATGAGTTTGAGTATAGAATTATTGTCTAATTACTACCCTGGGTATTTTACTTGTTCTAGATTAATGTCCAAAACAAGCTGCAAAGAATTTGCACTAATTATTAGTAATTATTTTGATTTAAAGTCTTGAAGTTCTGAACTCAAATTGAAGTAATTATTAAATCGATATAATGTTCGCAATCAAAATAATATCTACGAAATGAACTTCAATTTAAAACTTTATATTTTGAATAAATCGCTTATTATATAACAAATCTTTGCATTTGTTTCAGAAGTGATCGAATTAGTGATCAAATGTCGAATTAAGTATTAAAACCAGTCTTTGTGTTGTTTGTGGTTCTCTTCGGTTTGAGACAATTTTTCACTGGAATTTTCATACTATTCTTGGAATTTATGTAAAATTCAGAATTGGTTTGAATTTTTCGGTTGAAGAATGAGTGAAAGGGAAGAGAAGACTGAAACGTATCAGTTGGATGAGGTAATTATAATAATCTAGTGCATTTTATTACTTATTATTTATTACTTTTATTACTTATTCTTATTTGAAAACTATTGAAATATTTTTCATTTTAATTAGTTGTCCAAAAAGGAAGAGGAGGCCAATGAAGACACTCCTCTCAAGGCTAATGATAAGGATATAGAGGCTGGCGTTGGGACAGACATATCAGAAACTAAAGAAAATGAAAAGGCAGTCATGGCTTCGATGGCCGACGAAAAATCAGATGATAAGGAATCGTCCACTCATTTGTTAGACCAACGAAAAATCAAATTAGTTTTGGCTATTTTGGGAGCTGTTCTACTGGTACTCCTTCTTCTCATTGTTGCTATACTTGTTATCATTTACAGAGATGGGGTAAATATGACTATTATATTTAACTGAACCTTGCTTATTTTAATGTTTGCTTTATATGGAATAAGTTCAGTATTTGTCACAAATTTGAAACTTATTTTGATTTATTCTTTTTATTTATTGAATAATTTTAAAGTCAACAATAATTACAATAATCTGTTGGCGGAGTTTCCTGTCTTTTCATTGTTATAACGTTAGGGTTAGCGCTAATATTAGCAAGCTACTTTAATGAGAACTGCAATTATGAGACAATAAGTTTGAGTAAACCTTTGGTTATCCAACCGAAAGACAATTTAGTTTTGTTGTTATGTCTAGACTTTAGGTAATCGATAGAAGAATGTATTTCATAAGTGTTTGACGACTTCGTTATGAGAAGAGAAGGGCTCAAATAATTTCGTTGATTAGTGTCTAATTCATTAACTATTCATAAATAGAGAATTTTCTGTAGAGTTTGCAAAATATTAATAATAGAATTACCATATATTTTGTCATTAATATAAAGTTGAATAAACTTGCAATTCATATGATTCTAATATAAAATTCCATACGTTTTGCGAATAAAATGACGAAAAGCTTTTATTGCTTTAATATTTTCTACACTTTTAATGACAGGATATAAAAATTTAGTTTTTTTTCTCTGCGGAAGAAATGCATTAAAATATCTAAATTATAAATATATTTCTTATATAAGTTATATATCATTTGATGAACATTTCGTGCAATTCCTCTCTTATTTCCCAGAATTTTTGCGTACTTTTTATCGTTAAAAGAATATAATGTCTTCAAAAGCACTTTATTTTGTTATTTAATTTTAAAAGTTTTTCAATTTCTTTAACTTTCTTTAACTCATTTTTAAAGAATATATGATTTTTTGAATTTTTACAAAATTTGTTGAATGATTTTAGTGGGAAGAGGACCAAACTTATCGTTTCATACGAATGATTCCAAAACCTAATGGCCCAAAGAATTTGTTGCAATTTCGCCATGGTCATATGCCCTTAGAAGGCAATGTTTGGCCCGATTTAGTGAAACAAATGGATGAGTTTTTGCATAACTATAATCCAGACATTGCTACCAGATTTCATAATGTCACTGATTGTGTGCCTGGTGAATCGCCTAAAAATGATCGAGTCTGTATATTCGACATTAGAGCCCTTGATGAGGCATGTACCAAGGGAGATTATGGATATGCTAGTGGAACGCCCTGTGTTTTTATACAGTTTAATAATATAACTGGATGGAAACCCGAACCCTACACCAAACAAGACATAGAGAATGATACAAACTTGCCTTCCGGATTTGCCTTGAACAAAAATATGGTTCATCTCGAATGTAAAGGTAATTCTCAAAGGTTTTGTTCATTCCTTCCAATGAATTAATTTTTGTGAACAGAGTTTTAAATGAAATACTTTTTTATTATTAAAAATTATTGAATCGTGTAATTGAATAGAATAGACTCCTGCAAAGTGTTTACTTCACTGCCTTAAATTGAAAATTAGTTTTTTTTCTCACAGAATAACCACGAATTCTCTTAAATTTTATAAAGGATTTTCAAAAGAGTTAAGGCATTAATGTTAGAATCTTTGAATAATCGATCGATAGGTTTATCGACACTAAACTTGTTATATAACTGTTGCCAAACGATGTGTTAATTCTTAGGTTTTAAACTACGATCACTTTAATTAAATATTTGTTTATTAACTAAAAATCCTTTACTAAACTTAGTGTAGGCTTTAATCAAACAAACAATTCTTTAATTAATTTTTGATGTAAAAACCTTTTAATTATAAGTATATTTGGTTTATATTTTTAGTGACTAATTCTTAAAATTCTAATTTTTTTTATATGATTTATATTATAATTAATTGATCTTATCGTATACTCCAGGCAATTCAATAATAGATCAGGAGAATATGGGACCAATCGAGTATTCGCCTCATCAGGGCTTCCCCTATCAATTCTTCCCATACAGAGCACATCCGCATTATATGCCGCCCTTTGTAGCGATCAAATTTAAGGCTCCGACCACTTCTATAGGGATTGGCATTACGTGCAAAATATATGCTAAAAATGTGAATCACAATCACTTGGGATCTGAAGTGGACAGTACAGAACCGGTGGCATTCCTTCCCTTTAATTTATTCATTGAATAATTGGTGATTTCGATCTGAAGCCAATAATTCTTCCGTCACAACAATTAGTAAATGTTTTATTTGAAAATTCAAAGACTAGTCATTCAAATGTGAAACTGATTTTTATATTCTCTAAATGTTTACCCCTTTTTGGCATTTAAATGATGTTTCGCCAAATATTCATCCATTCTTTGATATAATAGAATCGGATGATAGAAATCGGTGACAAAAAATATAAATGACTCTATTCTCTGATAATGTTTAAGCAAATCAATCTTTTCGTAAGTTTTTTAGAATTAAATACTCTTTTAAATGTGAAAAACCTTTAACTGTGAAAAACTATTTATATGCTGTGTTTTAGATAAATCTTTTTTGAAATAATTATTGCATTATTTAATGCATTTGTCGTTCAAAATCTCACTTTTAAGGCATCAATAATTAAGGTCTGACAGAATGGATAGTAATTCAAACGAATATTAAAGAAAAGTACAAAATTAAACGAATGTTCAAAGAGTTTGTTGTTTGAATAGTTAACAAAAATTGAATGAAAACTCATTAAAAACATTGCATTTTCTCATTAGATTTATATGGATTTTCAAAACTTTAATTTTAGGCTTTTTATGCAACTCTTCATTGTTTTGAAGATTTGGAGGAATAAAAATCTCAAATTAAGAATTAATGTGTAAATACTTTAAAAATACTTTTTGAAAGTGTCAAGCTCTTTTATCTCCTTTTGGATTAAAACCTTTCTTTATATAAGAATTCGGATAAAATCCCATAATTTTTCACAATTTTTCAATAGACTATAATTGAGACAAATCTCAATCAAAATCAACTGAATCCTAGTGTGCTCTCCATCACTGACTCTTCACTTATAATCTCCTCATAATCTTAGAAATTTATCTTTTAATCTCATCACACAAATAGATAAATCACTTTTACTCCAAAATTATATAAATATTTTTTTATTTCCTTTTAATATTTAATTTAATACTTATTTAATGTTAAGAATTTTATAAATTATTTTATTTATTATTTTTTTTAAAATTTTATTTTAATTTGAAGTGATTTTCAGGTTATGAATGATTAGAAATGAATAATATCTTTGAATTCAATCTAATCTAATCTTTAAATTTAAAATTGAGCCGAAATTTTGAAATTTTAAACAAAAGTAAAAATATATTCCATCAAAGTTTTGCCCTAAAATTCAATAGTTTTGAAATAAAAACATAAATATCGAGTCAATTAGTTTTGGATGACTTTATTTGGAATTTAAGCAAAAAAAGTGTTTTTCATAGATATAATGAGTTTTTCGTTATGTGATAAGCATTTGGTCATAATAGCTTCTAGCTAAATTATCACAAAACTGCTTTACCTAATGACAAATCCATTCTTTAGGAAAATCTTATCGTAAAATTGTATTATTGAACTAATGCTTAAATTAATTGTAGAGATAAGAGAATTTCAAAGAATTTAAGTCACAATTTTTCATATAATTTCATTAAATTTAAAGATAAAGAATAATAATTAAAATTTGGTGACATTAGTGTCACATTTATAGACAAATGTGACAAAAACACAAACCACTGCATATAAACTGTAATATTGTTGAAACCATTGTAACGCACTTTTGGGTTTACTCAATCCGTTTACTCTGAAACTCCATGTAGGATACATATATTTGAGTACATCAATATTTGAGTATACTATAATAGTATTACTATTCTATACCAAAAAATAGTTCATTAATAGTAAACTCGGAAAATTGATTTAATGCGTTCTCTTCTCACATTTTGAGCCTAATTTAAGTGATTATTGATTAAAAGACAACGAAATTCTTTCGCTTATATAAAGTGTTCGACAAATATATATAAATTCTAAAAACTCCAACAATTTGTGAAAAATTTGTTAAATTCGTAAACTTTTGTGGTTAACATAAATTGTATACTAAATTTGTCGTACATTGTATTATAAAGTCTGTATATAAGCGCATGAATTTCGTTGTCTATCGATTAGAATTCATATAAAATTTCATTACTTATTATTCACTTTTTATTATAAAATCACTTAAAATAAATATTTTATTGTAATTAATACTCATTTAATCATAATTTACTCATTATATATAAAAGTGTTATAAAATTAAGTAAAACTAAAAACAATTTGACCTAGTTCAAATTGGAAACCAGTCGATACTATAATACTCATTAAAATACTGTAATATAAAGATCTTGATAATTATGAAAAGACCGGTAAAAAGCTTTAAATACATAATATATATAAATATAATAATCATTAATTATTTATAAAATTAATCAATGTTTTAGCATGCTTAATACTCTGTAAATTGAACAAAGGACATCTCTAACAGTATTACGTTACTAAAAAGTGTCTAAGATTATGTCAACTAATTTACTCAAATGATCTACTTTAATTTTATTTGCTGTAATACATTTTAATTATGTTTAACTCAAACTTATTTAATTTAAGGTAAAATCTGGTTAATTTGCCCTTGAACATTTATTAAATGGTCTCGTATTTAACTTATTTGAATAATATTTTAAACCAATTCATAGGAGACAATAAAAATAAAACTTTTTGTTCTTTTGATAATCATTTCATTAGTTATCATTACATTCGCTTTAAATTAATATTCATTTCTTTTAATTTTAACATTTTTTTTGAAGAATATCTGTAAATAGTATTTATATAATAAATTGAGCCATAATTCAGATTTATTTGACACAAAGTGTTAGAATATTATCATAAGTATCTCTTTTTATATTATTATTATTATTTAATTTTTGCCTTTTTATTAAATGCTTTTATTTAACTAGAGGATATTTTCTATCGTATACTCTTATAGCATAATAAAATTAACATGGTTGAATTCATAATGAATTACTTAGAATCTGCAGTTTGTTTTTGCGTATGGACATTTGCTTGGCCACAAATCACCTATCAAATTAATGAAAAATTCAAACAAATTTTAAGTTAGTTTTAAATATGAACTTTAGCTAGTAACATTAAGTAACATAAAACAACATAAACTATAATAGTTATTATTTAAACTAATTATCATTCAATGATTAATATATTTGAATGAAATTTATTGAAAGTGTGTTAAACTAATTGAATGAACAAAAAGTTTATTTTTTGAACTTTACTTATGAAATATTGGTAAAGTTGCAAGCTAAAGTTCACATTTTAAGCTTTTTTATACCTGATGGTGATTTATGGCCAAGAAAATGGAAGGCCATACGCAAAAACTTTAGATTCAAAATTAGTGATTCACTATGAATTCAACGTTATATCAATTTTATTACGATATCAGAATATAGGACAGGAAATATCCCCGATTAGAGTAAGTCTAAATGTTTGGATGTTTTTATTGAGAATTAAATTAATCAAAGTCTGGATAAATGTATTACTCATTCGCTAAATTTTAATTCATTTTAAACAAAAGTTTGCAAATAAAAGACAAATTATAGAATTACTTAACGCTTCATTAAATCATTCATTCATTCAAAGGTCAACATTTTCTAATCGATTATTAATTCTTTTTAGAAAAAATAGTCTTTAATAAAGACTTACAATCCAAAAAAGGCCCTCAAAATATGCATTCTCAAATACTATTACCAAGTTTATTAAAAAATCATAACCTTTAATAATCAAAAAATAACTAATATTTGACCTCTCTTTATACGTTGTATCATGATCAAACTCTATTATAAAAAGATACTGACCAGTGACCAATTGAAACTGAGTATGCGCTACAAAAAGTTACTAATTTGCGCTTAAAAGCTATGAGTTTTGGTACTTTTTATGATATAATATTATATCTAATAAGCATTTGACGGTTAGAAACCAGTTCTTCCATAAACTCAATCAATTATTGGAAATAAATTTAATGAATACAAGAGTTGACAAAGAGTTTTTCCTCAAAATGGCTGACTTTCAATACCATAATTGTATCAAATCTTTAAGAAAATTGATTGGAGACGAGATTCAAAGAAATGAACAAAATTTGGCAAAACTTCGACTCGAAAACCAAACGATTAAACGTTTAGTTAATAGTTTGCAAAACGATGTAAAACGTCTTTCATCTGAAAA
>JAQFZM010000552.1:0-29837 GCA_034695785.1 Galumna obvia
GAGAGAGAGAGAGAGAGAGAGAGAGAGAGAGAGAGAGAGAGAGTGAAAAACAAGGAAAATAAAAGAGGGGTTCGACTGAAATAAAGTCAATTTACCAATAGATAGATGTCTTGAAGTGCCCATTAATGAGTAGACTAGAACTGGAAAGAATGATACATAGAGACCATTGATTGCCGTTAGTCCGGCCAACATTCCATATGCCATTCCCTGAGGTATGTGTAGTATCAGTATTGTAAAGCCAGCGATCAAATCGTTTATTAGGTATTCTTTTAATGAATAGCTTCGAATCCAATTCAATATTGGAAAGAAACGACACATCAGACCAAAAGGCGAACACTCCCGACAACAATCTTTGACTTTACGTCTAACGGTTTCACTGACACCATCTTTGGAGTGTCCTCTCCTTTTCCCGTATTTTTTATTCAAATCATCGAAATCTATAACATCTCTACTGATATCGATATGAAGTTTAGGCAGACTTTTCACTGAAGTATTGGAACTGTTTATCGCTCCGTAATTATTATTATTGACTAAAATCTCTTCACTACTACTGATATCTGGATTTATATAACAACCCAACTCTCCATCAGTTGACAGTCCATTGCTTTTCATATTTTTCATGTCCTCCTCTTCGTTATTAATAATACTTTTAGTGTCAGAAACTAAACACAAATTTTAATCAAAATTTTATTTTAGAGAAAAAGGAATTCAATTATAAACTAATCTATAAATAAAACTTTAAAATAAAAAAAATTAAAACCTAAAATTTAAAAAATAAAATTGAACAAGATAATTATTCAATAAGAAAGAAAGGTTTTCAGAATAAAATGCCCCTAATTATAAAAAAAAAGTTAGTTGAAAGCTCATTTAATGAATCATGGTTATTTTTAAGGTTCACAGATATAATTTAAATTCAAACAAAAGTCTTACTCTGACTAATGGTATAAACACTATATTTATTTTTCATGACTTTAATCATTAGCACAGAATATGTTTTTAGAAATACTACTTAAATCACAATTGTATTCAAATCGTAAACAACTGGTCTTTCTTCAAATGATTGCAACCTTTTTATACCCACTAAAAAACTGTTCGGGTGAAAAATACCTGAACTACTAAAATATTCATATCAGGACATGATATCTGATACCAAGATTATACAATCGCTTTATTTTTTAATTTTATAATAACTTTTACCTTTGAATCCAACCTTTTCTTCTCTCATTCATTGTTTTTTATCATTAATTAAATGATTAACAATAAACAAGTAAACAATTCCATTAAAATGACACTAATTTAATGAGCTTGATAACTTATCATTCATTATTAGTATCAATAAGTATTTGAAAAATACCCAGATGCTAATTTTCAAAATGAGGCAAATAAACTCTTTTTTTTAATCTTGGAAATTTTCTTTAGGGGTGATAACAATTTTAGAAATAAAGGAAAGAATGGTTACACAGAAACGCACATTAATTATATTATATATAAGAAAATAACCTTCAAATCATATTAAAGAATATATTCCGTCCTTTAATAACACAAATAAATTCTTTATTAATAATCAGAATATATTGAGTGATAACCAGAGACTACTACTGTTCTCGGATTAGTTCATTGAGAAAAACAACAGAAATCTAATCAATGAAATTATATTTTTATAATATATTTCACAATTAAGAACAACGGAAATCTATTTAGAGATTATCTTGTACAAATATAGTGATCGATAATTGAACTATTGATGAAAATAGTGGCAAAGTTTACTGTTTTGTTTGATTTTGGTTTTATCTTTGAAACTCATTTCATTTTATTGGTCCATAAAATTTAATTATGACTCCTCTCAGATGAAAATGAGTTAAGTATTTCCTAACTGTGCCTTTAATTTAATGTTTCAGAGATTGTCACAGAGTACTACTATTGTTAACTTGTCATGATCAATTTATTTGGATATTATTCTGGTCATTTAAATTGATTTAACCAAGTTTTTATATTTTATTTTATATTATATTTTGTTGCATATGTTGCTTACATATGCTTATCAAAAAAAACCATGGTAAAATTTGAAATATTATCAGGAAATATAAAATTCTGGTCATCTCTGTTTAGTGTACTAAATATGAGTGAAGGTTGAATTCCTGGTTTATTAAAGTTATGTTAATTTTTAATTTATTATTGCATTCAACAAATACCAAAATATAATGGCAACAATTTTGCACCTTGCAAAATTGTAAGCATGCTACATTTTAATATAATTTTTAAAGAAAATATAACCGAATTAAAACTCAATAAACGAGTCATTTCGTAATCATCTGAACATCAAACAAAAAAAGGTCTTTTTAGGGCATATAAACAGGGATTTATTAATTATTATCTAGGTATTATTTGATAATTATAATCTAAATAAGTCAAAGCCAAGGGGAGAAATCTAGTTTCGACTAGAAACTTCTATTCAACAATGAAATTTTAATTATAATAGTCCACAATTATTAGAAACATACTTCACATCACAATGAAATAGTCTTAACATAGAATTTATTATCAAGATTAGCAAGTTCGTTTCCCTTGCAATTTGCAATACTTAGATTATTAAAACAATTAATAAATAGACACAAAAGACACATAGATTTATTGAGCAAGAACAAACAAATATACATTAATATTGTATAATAATATGAAAGTGTGATATCACTCACTTAACAGAAGACAAACTAAGAGTCAGTAAAAGGAAAGTAATTGAAAATCTATCGATAGATATCATTCATTGGAATAAAAAGAGAATAATATATATATAAATATATAAAACAGGATAAGTATAGAGTAATTCTATGAAATTATAACATATAATTTAATATTTAACTAGGAAAATTGTTACAAAACTATAAATTATTTATAAGTTTTGTTCAATTTTGATGCCAAAAGGGCTCTATTTTTAAATAAGTTTTTTCTAAATCCAAAGTAAACTTACATAAACTCTTATTAATCTCGTATTTCGTTGACGTAATTCTGAGTTAAAATATTAATCAAATTTCAGTTGAAATCAACTTTTTTTTCTCTCTTTTTTTCTTAAATAACAGGAAACAAATAACAGAAAAACACAAATATTTATATCAATTTATTTTGAATTTTGATACGAAATAATCACTTTTGTTTGCCTCAAAAATTCTCAAATAACACTTTGAGCAAGATAGTTTAGTGAAATTTTCATATGAATTTATCAATGGCATCATTCGTAAGGTGGCATCTTTTTTAACTAGATATTTTATAATAAATTATAATTTATAACCTCATTAATTTTGCAGCTGTATTATCAAGATCAAATTAAGCGGTGAAAGTCATAATTAGAAATTTAGGGAATCTAATCGAAAAGTGTTGTTTGAAGGGACCTTGATCACTTCAGATTACAAATAACAAGTGTTTTATTTTCAATTTTATCAGAAATCCTTTTTTCAGTGAACGTCATCTCATAACAAATGTGTTGAGTTTTTTTGTGACTTCAAAAACATTTCATAACTTAAACTACAATAATTAATCATGGTATTTTTAGAAAATTTCTAACTAATACTACCTTCTATTTAAGTTTACCATGTTCATTGACTTCCGATTAGAATTATATTCTAGGAAACTTATGTCAAGTTTGAAGTTTATTTTTTCCTAAACCCTTCGTATTTATAGTGTTATGAATCAATATTTAAATTACTCTTGACACTAATTTGACATGTTAAATCTTCAAGGTTAAAAAGGGAAACAAACATAAGTGAAGTCAAATCAATAATATTTAAGATTAAGTTTATTAATTTGAGTTCTAATTCGAATCATTTTTTAATTGATTTGTTTTTAATAATTTGTTTATAATTTCTATTTTAAACATTAAATTTGTGTTAATCTTAATGTCAAACAAAAGCGATTTGACTAAAATTTATGGCATTTTATCCAAATAATATCATTAAATATATAATTTTCTTAACTTGATTTTGATTAGCATTGAACTAGGACAATTTTATTAAGTTTATTATATAAATTAAACTAAACTTAATAACAGATAAATAATAAAAATTATTTCATTGCTTTTAATTATTAGACATAAATGTTGTGAATTACAACATAATAATAAAATAAACTGAGTATATATAAGTAGAACAATTATTATCAAGTATAATTTAAACAAATAAGTCAAACCTCGAATCTGGACGTCATTCAAAAGAGGTTCACTTTCACTGACACTTCTCTCACGTAAGCGATTAAACATTTTTTTGGTCTATTCTTTGTTTTTAATTTATTTAATTAATAGAAATGACTTTCAAATGAGTCTTAAATGAGTTGACATTTATTTTCAAAACGTTTTATTATTTGAAAAAAATTATTTAATTATTTAATCAGAATTTTATCAAAAACCAAGAATTTTGACGACAAAACTAATTGAATGTAAATTACAGTCAAAGCCTTTCAATAAATATTCAATCATTAAAATAATAAAAAGAGAATCAATTTTATGTTTATATTCAATGAAAAAAAACTGTTATTAAAAGAACTCAATTGAGTAGTAGTAGTGATCTCTTAATCATTTTTTTATTTCAATTGAATGATAAAAACAAAATAAAGTCATTTGATTCGAGTTATTGAGTGCCAAGAATCAAATACCGATTTTTGCGGTTCAGTTCTATAACTGTAACGATATTATCAATTATTTTATGTAAATATTGGACTCAATTCTTGTCATTCATTTTTCAATGACAACTTATTTGTAAGAATATATTTCATTCAATAATATCAGTTTTTATAAGTATTTTACTATTTTTGTGGACTTTTAAGTCAATCCAATCAATGAAACGCTTTTTCACTACAAATATAAGATATTCAGTGAATATAAACATCGATTTTATGGAATATTTTATGGAAAAATTGATAGCAAAAACTTATATAATATTTGTTCTTGCCAAATATTTGACCAATCATCGTTATCAGTCAAGTGAGCATGTCACTTTTTAAAACAAGTTTTTATAGAAAAATACTTAATAATGATAACTACTGTTTATTTCTTAATTCTTTATAAATTTAATTCTTATAAATGACTTTTTTTCAATTAAATATTAATCTTGATAACTTTAATCTTGCTTAACGGTCGTTAAATTCTTTTTGTTGCTTGGTTCATTAAAAGTTAACTTAATAATTAACCAAGTTTTAAAGGAACTACTATTTTATAAATAAGTTATCAATGAGAATTTAAAGATAAAAAGTCAGATACTATTTGAAAATGATAAAAGAGCTTGTTAAGTTAGTAATAGGAACTTGGCCAAGTAGAAATTTGATTAATCTTATCATAACATAAAATATTAGTTCAAATGATTTTCTCTATGAATATAAGTTCGATAAACCCATTGAATGTTATCGAGTAAAGTGTGTCTAAACAGTGATAACCGATTTGAGGGCTTTTGTTGTTAACGACAAACACAACGGAAAGGAATAAGAAAAAAGTGACGAATCAATTATGCATTGAATCGATTATGATTTATATCTATACAATGATCAAGGGTACTGATAGATGACCAAACTCAAACTTTAGTTAATTATTTTATTATTGAAGGCCTCTATTTTTAGTGTCTGTCCCTTAGAAACAGGAGATGTCGTCTCACGAAATGAGACGCGGAAATAAAATCCGATATTCTTCTGGTAATAGAGAGAAGTGTTGTGTGTTTTGAGTCAAACCTATTCTCGATATGAGAGTCGATATAAAAATAATTTATGACTCCTAACGACAAAATGATGGATAGGAAACAGCCATCCGTTCCAAATGATAGATACTATTTACTTTGTGACGGATAATGTTAGTAATATTAGCAAGCCAAAAAAATATACTTGTTAAAATGCCTGTCAAAGGAAAACAAGATATAGTAATAATCAGTAGAGGATATAATTCTTTTATTTGCAACGTTTCAACTTCTCTCAAATCAAAGAACGTGTTTATTTAAATCAACCTTGTTTAATAGAGTTTTTGTGGAGATTTTTTAAAATCTAGATCGTTTAATTGGTTTTCACATTTTATCGATCTTACATAAATTTGTGTCAAGATCAATTATATTTATACTTAAGGTTTGATATAATTATTTCATAAACTATTTTCACATTGATGTTGGATAATTTCAATCTTGGACAAGTTCATTTAATATTTAAATGGGTGAAATAATTATCCAAGTTGTCATTAAAGAGTAAATATCTAAAGTGAACAAGCTTAATTAGAATAAGATGTTAATTACTATTATCTAAACATTACTTAACGTAAAATATTTTTGAAGAAAATGTGAATTAAATTTATTCTTAAAATGTTTTAAATACTTTTACTGATTTGAAGCCAAATCTGATAAAACTAAAGACAAGGTTAAGAAATGACAGTCAAGAGATGCCAATTTGTTTTTCAAATGTCTTTCTTATTCCCACAGAATTTCGTCAACGAATGGCACAGATTTAGACCAAAAAATAGTAACTGTTTTATAATCAAAATTCAAACGAATTCTCTCACCTTTTCTTCTTTATTCTGTGTTTGACATCCATTCAAATATTCTTTCAATAAAAATATTATAAAACTTTTTTTTTCGTTTCAATAAAAAACTATTGAATCTATTCTTTTGATTATTGAATAAATCGGAAGAAATATTTTGGCGTTAAATATGATTTCAGTTCCTTCTCTTCAGTAATAATCTGTTGCTATAAAAACAAAGACATTGTATTACAAAATTGCATATTATTATCATTTATTTGATTCTGTGCTGAATATTCTGTATGTGTCTAATACTTATGACTTTAATGTGCGCACGCATTAAGACATTGAATGTCAAACGGGAAAGAATAACAAACTGTAAGAGAGGGACCACCAATTATCTAACTATTATTAAATTTACAAGATAGTTTTATGTTCTAGATATTTTAATGTATTATTTTTGAGTTAAATCAATTAAATGTTACTTTTTTTACTAGGTAACTTTGATCCAATCTAAATGTAATTAGATTTTTTTGGAGTAAGGCTAACCCCTTGAGCATCTTTGAGAGGAAAGCCTTCATCTTTATATCTAATGGTAGGGAATGACGGATAAAATTAATGTTAATAACAAAATAATTTATAAATAACTACAATTCAGTCATCAATTTTTATGAGACAAACATTACTTTCTCCTTTTATTTGCTTATGTATCTGAAGCCCAGAATAATGACAGAAAAGAATATAAGAGAAGAGAATTCATCGGCAAAAACACTCCGAAGAATATTTGATGAGAAATCAGTTTCACAAACGACTGACTGTTTGTCAAATAAAAGATCAGAAAATGAAAAATTGTTTTTCTTTTTCTTTGAATCTTTGAATTGATTGCAAAAAATAAGAATAAATATAAGAATAAAACATAAAATTTTGGTTTTTTATCTCTTTGTGGGTCAGTATTGGAACAGTTAATAATAAATCTTTCATTTAATCTAGTTAAGTTCTTCCTCATGAAAACAGCTCTTAAAACGATTGCTTTTTATTGCATAAATTATTTATAGGAAACAAATCAACCTAGTTATCTTCCTGACTTTTTCAAATTAAATCTCTCTCTCTCTCTCTCTCTCTCTCTCTCTCTCTCACCCTCTCTCTCCACTAAAATTATTTATTTAAACAAATATTTGAAATTAAATTTGATAAATAACATTTGAGCAAGCCATAATTAATGCCCATGTCAAATTTAATTAATTCTAATTTTTGATGACTTTATTTGAATCAATAATTATTTACTTAAAAAATAGAGTTAGTGATCCATTAAAATGTATAGGATAGCTATCATAGCAATAGCCATTATGGCTATCATGGTCAATATACTTTACAATTATCAATTGAAAAGAAAGAAAATGTAGTATTTATTCGCGTGAAAACATATTCAGAGAATAAAAAGTGCTTTGAATACAAAGAATCCGTAAAAGTCTTATAAAATAATAGCGAGAATTCAAAAACTCAAAATACATTTATATTCCTTTTGAGGAAAAAAATCTATATTTAGACTAAAAATAACTTTTTTCTAATCCATTCATATATTGAATGAATATATTATTACCCGAAACAAACTGATTGTTCGATCGCACGATTAGTTAATATTGTTTTTCAGACACACTTATCCTCTTTTGCTCTATTATTTGTTCCAATAATGACAATCAAGATCATTTTGTATTAATATCAAAAACAAATTATCTGCTAAAAGAAAAACTAAACTTGTTAATTCAATTAATTTACTCGTACAAAGGAAAAAGGAGCAAGGATACTTATTGAAATCCAAGCAAAACTATTTGTATAACAATTTTAAGAATTTTAGTAATATTATAAGCAAGGTACACTTACTTACCCGGAACTTACCAAAATTAAGCAAAGTGTTGGTTTTGAATGAGGAAGTGTCCACCCGTTGAGCCAACCCCTGACCATCTCTCCCAAAGTTAGCGATGTATTGCGTGGCTTCTGATCATCATTTCGGTCATCAAATAAAAGTGTTTCCCAACAAAAAAAGGCACAAATAATGAACACTTATTCCATACCTTATATTTATATTTAAATTAAAATGCGCTCAAAATATATGTTTCGCTCATTAGGAACAAATGAGCAAGGTATTAATATTTTATTATGTAAAATTTAAAGTTAATTTAATGATATAATATCAATAATGTAAGCAAATCTCTAAAATTACCATGATATCATCAAAGTTCAATAACAATTTCTATTCTTATCAGTCAATTAAATCAGATATTATTTCTAAATTAAGCAAGATCAAAAGATCAAAAGTGAACCAAAAATAAAAGGAATTAATTGAGATGTTTTACTATAATTATATTCATTAAAATGTGATTCGAATATAATTCTTAAAAATTAATGAAAGATTCAAAAGAAGTGGTATTTATTGGTTCCTATTTTTGTCTAAAAAATGGTTTTCTATAAATTATTAATTTAAATGTAAACGAAAACGATTACCAAAAGCCAAGGATTTAAAGCACAGGTCGCTATCGATATGATCATAAAGGATGATAAATGACATGGATTACTTTTGATATTGACGAAATTTCCTCGGATTAGAGCTAATCCTTCAAAATTGCCATTTTATTCAAAAATTGGCGTTTATCTAATGATAACCCCTTGGGAGCAACTCTTGGGAGCTCCACATCCAATAAAAGCAAATCGATTTTTGACTAAAAGTATTTTTCATAAATTTATTGACTAAAAGTTCTGTTTTTATTCCTCTTTAAGAACAAGAAATTTAATTCCAGTTTTGGAGGGAATGACTCGAAAACACTAAAAAACCATTGAATTAATGACTGATTACTGAGTCTTAAAAGAGGAGACAAAAAAACAGAACAAAAATCCTTTGATTTGATTATTAGATACGCTTTGGGGCTAATAATCAATCTTTGGCTCAGAATAAGAGATGAATTTCCAATTCTTATAACTTAAACACAAATCAAAAATCGAGAACAAGAAATGAGAGTAAGTAAACAACTTCTTTCAAAACTAAATTTAATTAATTTTTCAAATATTCTATTAATTAAACCCTTTAATTTAAATGCCCAAAGATATCACCTAGATTATTAATTATTAATATTAAAATATTATTGAATATATTTTTGAAAAATTCCTGTTTTAAGAGATATTTCGTATTAAATATTTTATAAAATTTAGTATAAATTTTATTTTATTCCTTTTAATGATTTATTGGAATTTTAAAAACATGATAGATGAAATATAGAAACGACATAATAATTCCTTGATAATTGAATTTGTATTCTTTCAATTAAAACAATTTATTATTAAATTTTATATTTGATAAATGATTTGAATGAATGAAATTAATATATGATTTCTGGGAATTTTTTTAACGATTATTTAACTTTCATTAATATTTCTCTTAATTTAATAGTTGTTTGACTTTTCATTTCATTTAATGATATTTTAAATTCCTTTTAAAACATTCCATTTTAATAATTAATGATTGCTTACTTATTTTCTTTTTTTATCAAGTTAAAACTTTGATTCATCGTTTAAATTAGTAATAAATAAATGCATTAAAAAAATACTTTACTTAAGGAATGGTATCTAATATTATAGTTATTGAAAAACTTAAAAGAAAGAAGAAATAGTAACTAAAAGTCTAAAAGACATGATTTCTATTATTAATTATTTATTAATACTCAATGAATGACTGGAATTCATATTAATTACTAATCATTCAATTATTGGATGAAATTTATATGAAACATATGTTAAATAAATGAACAATTCATGAGTTATAATGATTTAATTGTTTATTGATTAAACATTACTAATCAATGAATAATAAATGTACTTGCTAAGGTTTACAATTCTGTTTTTACTTTTAAGTGATTTTCAATTAAATAATATATTATATCTAAAATTTTTGGTCAAAACATATGCAAGAAATGACTTTAAACAACTATTTTGGTTCTCATTTTGAACTTATCAAGCTACATTTGTTAAGATGTCTTAGTATTACTAATAGAATGACCAGCCGTACTTGTTTGTCAAATATTGTACTTGATTTGTTGTACCCTTGGCAGAGTCTTTCATTTTAATAATGAAGATATGAAAGAGTAATGGATTTCATAAAATGAAAAATTGATTTTATTTGAAACACATTTCTTGAAAACTAAACATTAAAGATCTGTAAATAATATAATGAGTAAAAGCCATCTCTTAATATAAAGGTTTGAGTTTATGTTTAGAGTTGGGTTTGAGCTTAGGTTTAGTTGGGTTTAAGTTGATTCAAGATTTGAAGTAAGGTTTAAACTTTAAATAAACTTTAAAGTGACTCTTAATTGATCTAAAATGTATATAATATTTGATTTGACCTGTATTTAACTGTAAATAATTGAGGTACTTGATAAGTACTTGATCAAGCTTATAACTTGATAACTTGATAGCAACTTGATTACTTGCTAAAGGGTACCACCCCATTTCGCCAAAATCCCACTTGGCCAACTCCCATCTCGCCAAAAGTTAAAACTCATTTAATCCGGAAACTCTTATCCCATTTCGCCAAAAACTTTGATGCAATTATAAACATTTTATAATTAATTAAAAAGCCTGGAATATTCTTAATTAGGTTTTGTTAATTTAGTTTATGTTAATTTAGGTTAGTTTAGGTAAGTTTGGTTAGTTTAGTTTAGGTTAGGTAAGGTTAGGTTAGTTAAGGTTATGGAACATTCTATTAAAAAAATTATTTAATTAACATTTTAAATGTATTTGGCAAAATGGGATTTGGCGAAATGGGGTGTAACCTTGCTAAAGTGGTGGTCACTCTTATTACTAATCTTTTCTATTTAGAGTGAGTTAAATATTCCGATTGAAAAGTATGAACAAGGAAAGTTTTCTCAAATTAGATATGCAATGATTTAAATTTAAAACTCAAAATTCAATTTGAGTCGATTTTAGTCGAGTAAAGTTAAGTCTGAGGTTTAATTTAATTTTCTATTAAAGTTGTTATAAATATGAGAAACAATTAGTGCCTAAAAATATGTTTTGTTTAACTCAAATGTTTTTTTTAAATATTAATAATTTTTAAATTAATAAAATAAAATTTATCTGAAAAGTTAGTGCTTTAAAGTCAATGTCCTAACAGTGAGTGTAATATCTAGATTAAAGTTTCGAGTGAGAGGTACATGCTACAATTTCCAACTCATTTAAATTTAATGTACTTTTAATGCGTGACTTATATATGAGATATTATATAGAATTTAATAAAAATATAAATAAGTATTAAATATTAAATACTTTAGTATAAAATACATGTCTTTAAACCTTAATAAAAGTTCATTGATATTAAAGTGCGATAAAATCATAGATGAGATAAAATAATTACTCATTTTTCGATTTCGGGTAAGTTTTCCAGACTTTTGTTTTGATTACTCTTTAAAAGTGATTCAAAATTCAATGAAATGTTAGTTAAATAATATTTTATTCTTTAATTAATTGTTTAGTTATAGGAATGACTTAAAACATAAAAAATAGTTATAAATAAAACGAAAAACAAATTCAATAAATCATAATCTAATCGCTGTCCGAATCAGAACTTTCCGACGAGTGCTTAGATTTGTTGGCATCGCTTTCATTGTCTGATCCCTTATTGACTTCGTGTCCATCGCTCTCATTGTCTGACCCTTTATTATCTTCGTTGGCGTCACTATCAATGTCTGATCCCTTATTCTGTTCGTTGGCGTCGCTGTCAATGTCTGATCCCTTATTCTGTTCGTTGGCGTCGCTTTCAATGTCTGAGCCCTTATTGTTTTCGTTGTCATCGCTATCATTATCTGATTCTTTATTCATGTCTGGCGATTGTGGCGTTTGTGGTGATTGTGGTGTTTGTGGTGATTGTGGTGTTTGTGGTGATTGTGGTGGGCCCTCATTGTCCGAATTCTTGTCACTATCCATATCTGAGTCCTGCTTGTTTTCATTAACAACATTGTTGTCATTCATCTCTTCGTTGTCATCATTAACTTCAGAGACATCCATTTTTTCGTCCTCTTCTTCATCGTCCGACTTCTTCGACGGCGCAGGACTTCTTTCGACCTCAGAATCTGAGTCTATTCGAGCCCTTTGTTTGGGTTTTGCCTCAGAATCTGAGTCACTGTTATCTGAAGAACTCTTTCCTGATTTTTCTAAACAAGAAAAATATTAAACCAAAAGACAAAATAAAAGAGGAATACCTTCTTGTTCTTCCTCTTCTTCATTATCGTCGGCCAAAAACCGTTTTTTATCAAACTTTTTGTGATTCTTTCTCTTTTGAGCTCCGATTTCAGAACCGGAAGAACCTTCAGAATCGGAACCTTTTTTCTCTTTTGGTTTCTTCTCTTTCTTTTTCCTCTTCTGTTCTTTTTCGGAATCACTGCCTGATCCATCAGATGAAGACTTTCCTGAAGAGGAATTAGAAGAGGCGGAGGATTTGGGCCGTTCCTGACTCGGGCCTAAACAGTGAACAAAATATTAATTTTAGAAATACATAATAATGAAAGAATGTCTGACCGGCGCCGTCATCACTATTATCATCATTGATGACAAGTTTAGGTTCTTTAGGCATATCCTCGTCATCGGAAGAAGAACTGGAACTATCGATGTATTCCTTAGACTTGAATTTTCCGGACTTTGGTTTAACCTTATCCTCTGTTTGATGGATATGAATCCTTCCTTTGTTTTCTTTTCCTTTTCGTTGTTTCTCTTTACGTTCGCGCCTTTCCTCGTGTCGACGCTGTCGTCGTTCTTCTCTTCTTTTCTTACTCTCTTCATCAGATCCGGATTCTGATCGCGAGACCCTTCGCCTGCGTTTTCTTTTCCGTTCTGCTCCGCCTTCGCCTAAAATTAGTGGAGAAATGAGAAGAGAAACATCTATTAAGAGTCAAACCTTCATTGAGGGGACGTTTAATTCGATTATTGTCCTCATCAGAAGAACTGTCGTTAAGAAAGCCGTCTTCGTCGACATATTTCCTCTTTTTAGCCTTAGGTTTGTCCTCAACGACGTCTGCGAACAATAATTTACTCTTTGTTTGTTCGACAAACTGTTGACGTTTTAAGATAAGTTCTTGCTCCTGTTTAATACGTTCCTCTTCTTTAGCCCTCTGTTCTCCCAACACTTTCTGACGCAATGCCTCCCTTTCCTCTTCTTGTTTACGTCTTACTTCCTGTTCCTCTTCATCCATATTACGGGCTCTAACGACGTGATACTGAGCCTTAAGACAGACATCAAAATTAAAACCCAAAGTTTAAGGAATATTTTTAATTGAATACCTGCGCCAATAAGTCCTGGCACTGCCTCTCTTCGATTTCAGCCAATTGTAAGTCAAATCTCATTTTGTCGCCCGTCTTCTTAAGAAACCCGAAGTATTTGTGCGCTAACCCTAACTCATGTACGGCTGACAACACTGTTCGAAGTGAACTCTTCGAGTCCTTCAAAACACTTGCGGCCAAATTTTGCAAAACGAGCGCCAAATTAAAGAGAAGAACCGTGTCGTGAGGGTTAACGTGCCGAGCCTTCAACAGAACACTCTTGCATTGTCTTAATTTATTCCATTTAAAGTAAGCCCTCGCCATATATAACAATATATCTGTATTTGTATGAGAGTGGAACCGTTTCAAACAGTTCTCATACATTTGAATTGCGTTCACATATTGTTTTAGTTCGACATAAATGTGAGCGATATTTATCCAGACATCAGCGAAGTCTGCCGTCGATTCTCGAACCTGAGAGAAGACATCCCGCGCTTCGCTTACATAACCTTTTGAGCCAAATATTAAGTTAATATCAATTACTTTACAATTGACGGATAGAACAAACCCTTGTGCGCCAAAACAGCTCCGATTCCATTAGCGGCCCAAATGTTCCTCGGGTCTATTTTGAGTACCTGTCTATACATCTGAACAGCTCTGTCCTGATGTCGGCGTTCCTTATCCTTATCTTTTGTTGGCTGATGCAAAGTCTGTAGCCATACATTTCCTAAGGCTACTATTGAATAAGTGTCAGAAGAAGTGGCCTCCTGTGCCAAAATTCTTTCGAATTTTTTCTGTCCGGGACCCCACTCTTGTTTAGCCAAATGTAAATTACCGATGAGAGACCATGCATCAGGGTGGTCTTTCTCTACCTATGCTTACAATTAGTTAAATTCAAAAAATTATATATAAGACCTGAAGCGCTTCTTTAAACCAATCGCTGGCCTCATAAATCTGTCCCAAATCCCTGGCCATACAGCCCAGTCTCAAATAGCAGTCAACATAATTGGGATGTTCTTTAAGTATGTCTTTATAAATAGTCTCCGCTTTATTATAGTTATGATTTGCCTCTTGAAGTCGCGCCAAATTGTAGTTAATTGTAACGGATATTGACTTAAAGTAGTGCTCCTCCGAGTGTTGCATCTCTTCCTGACATCGGTTGAGCGCAAATTTATAGTTATTCATCGCTTCCTTCAAATTCCCTAAACGGAAATGAAGTGCCGCCACATTATTATAGATTTCGGCCGGAATTTCGGTATTAATTTCTTTGAATATCTTAATAGCAGTTCCATAACCATTGAGAGCGCCTATGATTTAAATATAAATAAATTGCTATAAATAGATGGCATACAAACCCTGAAGGTCTGACTGTTCGAGAATCTGTGCCAATTCAATCCATGCCTCGATGTCCTCCGGGTGCTGTTCAGTGACTTTCTTAAGAAATTGTTTGGCGTTATCTCGTTTTGTCTGATTTGGTGACTGAGCGTAAAGTGAACCCAAAATTTTCATCGTTTCGTAATTATTTGGATGAGATTTAAGAACTTTTTCAAAACATTGGGCCGCGTTATCCACATCTCCCCTATGGATATACATCTGTCCTAAGCCATAGTGTGGTAACACAAAAGAGGCGGACGCGAATTGGGTCGCCTGATAGTAGTATTGGAAGGCCTGTTCCCAAACAATTAATTATATTCTTTTTATAAAAGAGTTCAGACCTGATCGAAGTCTTCCTGAATGTGAAAACTTCGCGCCAATTGATAACAACTCTCGGCTCTCATTGACTCGTTTTCAGTATTATGGAAGGCGTGAAGCGCCAAATGCTGTACTTTTTGGTAGTCCTTCTTGAAAAAGAAGTGATTCGCCAAATGATTCAAAACCATAGGATGTGTCGGATCTATTGTATACGCTTTTGATAACATTTGAACCCCTCGTCGAATCGATTCGGGAGTTTTGTAATTGAGTTCTATTATGGAGAGTCCGACCAGAGCTCCAACACATTGAGGATCCAATTGAAGAGCCCTTTCGAACGCCATTTTCGCTTTTTCTGGTTTATTCATTCGATAGAAACAGTGACCCATTCCTAGTCTGATATTTGCGGGACAATTAGGGTTATTCCTAATGGCCTTCTTATAAAAGGCGAGGGCTTTCATCGGTTCTTTCTTATTAAAGTTAATGCATGCCTTTCCTAAATACAAAGAATACCATAAAAAGTGGTTAAACAACGAAAACATTGTCAGAGAACAGACCCAATAGTGAGGGTATATTATTGGGCACTTGATTGAGCACGAAATTGAACTGTGCATCTGCTTGGTCCATTTTGTCCGGTTCAGAGAGACAGAAGTGAGCCCTTCCCACCAAATGATTGGGTTCATACATAATGATTTTGTCTGCAGCCGTATAGAGAACAGTAGCTTGGGCAAAGAGATCCCTTTTCTTGTCTCTGTTCTTCTCTTTGTTGGCTTTAGTGACATAATAAGCGGCTAAAGTGTCCAAAGCCTGCATTTGATCCTTTTCGTAGTCGGAGTACGAAAGGGAAGCATCGGTTCGCGATCTGTCCAACAGTTGGACGAAGTCTTCCTCTTTGTTTTGCGTATAATATGCCAATGCTTTGGAGGAATAGATTAATGGTTAGTCTATGATAATAGAATTGGAGGACAGACCCAATTGAATCCATACGTTGAGAGGCGCGGACTCCGACTGTAATATCTGTAGCACTTCTTTACATTCGGGTAATTCATCCAAATTGAGTTCAATGACCTCATCGGCCGACTCTTTGAGTGGGATTTCAATTGTGTTTCGCGACATTTCTTTGGAATCGCTTTAATTAACACTAAATTATTTAACATTCATTTCAAACACTATTTTGTTTTGTTTTGAAAGCATTGAAGTCATATGAATATAAACAATAATAACTTAAAACGAAGTAATAGTACTAAAATGCTTTCCATATAAATATAGTGTTATTTATAAAAGAACTGAAATATTTTGTTGTACTTAAATGTTTTATTTGTAACAATAATTGACGTCTTTTCAAAGAAAAGTTGATGTTTTTTCAATGTTTACTATAAAACAAAAACAAATTAATTTAAACACAAAATAGATGGGGTTTTAGTGGAAGAACTCTTCAGGAGGTTTCATATGCTTATAATTAAAGTTGAACAAGGTTCTTAAATATATATGTATTATTTATTCATAAATTCAAAAGAAAATCTTTTAATTCTCTAAACTAAGTTAACTGCAGTATTATTAATGCTATCAATTAACATCTTTTTAATTTTCTGTATATAAACTTAATCACCACCTAGAATAAATAGAACAGATAATTATATTTTATTACTTTTGGGTTTTTTTTCACCCATTGCTTTCATGGAGTATAAAATCTCTTAAATTGATTATAGGATTTTTATCAAATAAGTAGGGTAAATCATATTAATCTTGATAATTTTCATAACAACTGACTAAATTAGAACAAAATAGAGTTTCGTAATATACAAATTGAATTTAATAGGGTGACCATGATAATTTTTTCATTTCCTATCTTAATCACCAGATATTATCTTAATCAAATATATTTCATTGATTCACCTTGTTTAATTAAGGCTTTTTCTTTGACTTCAATTAATTTGCCTTGCTTTTAATTTTATAAAAAACAAACAAGGACAAAAATTCTCGTTCATTAAATGAAAATTTTAATTAAATTTATTAAATTATTTATGAGTTAAATTAAATTATATTTTATCTAGATTAAATTTTATTTTTGTTAAAACAAATATTGCAAGATTCTTGATTAAATATTGCAAGAAAAAGCTAGAATTGTTTTTATTATTTCTTAAATTAAATTAAAAAGTTGTTTATTTTAGACATTCATTTGAAAAAAATCTAATTTGAATTATTTGTGTTTAAATTAGAAGTGACCAGACTTTCAGAAAAATCCTTATATCATAAATCATGATTTAATCTTGTTCTTATTTAACCAAAATGAACAAGATCTTATTGATTTAAACATGGAATTAGTTTTAAAATGTGTGGTTTATTAATATCTCAATAAAATAAATAAAATTTTTGATAAACAATGAATTCTTGTGTGAAAAGTAATAGAAACTGTGTTTATCTTTAAAGATCACCTTGCTGATCATTCTCCAGACAAATGTTGCAAGCATAGAAATATGCATTGGAAAAAGGGATTATATTTATTATTCAGGGTTATATATTTGATACAATGACGGGATGTATATCTGTTGTTATGATATTAAATAGCAAACAATGTTTAGGAAATGATACCATTTTAAGACTTTAGTAAAGATATCCCCAAAATAAGATCTAGATGATTATTTTTTTAAAATTATAACCATATCTTATTATTTTATATATTAAAATTTGTTAAAATTAACATTGGTCATGTATTTAATATGAACAAATAGGAGGCTTTACTTTTATTCAGGAATTCTGTTTAAATGCTATATTAAAGTTAATTGATTTTGGAATTCTTATGGACTTAAATTCAAACACTTTTTTTTCTCTATTTCTTATTCTTCCCATTCATTGAATTTTTATTTATTTTTGTCATTCAGTGAATGAAATGTTTTTTTTTAAAAAAAGTATTTTCTTCTGAAAAAGTAATTCCCAAAAGTATTCGTGAATTGTATTACATTCACAAGAATTCAAAGGAATGTCTAATTTAAAAGTCAAAGGATGTGTTTTTGTGTTATCCCATTCCCATTGCAGTCCCACATTAAAAAACAGTGTAAATGCGTTTGTGTTTAACTCTTTCATTAAATTCAGAGAATTTTATGTTTTTCACTTCGACTCTAATAATAGACTTATATTTAATCAGAGATAAACAGAATAGATATCATTCTAAAACATATAATTTATCATGCTCCATTCATAATAGAATAGACTTACTCTTAAATTTTGAGAAATTCTCAGCGATATTTTTCTCCAATTTAAAATTACCTAGAACATTGAATTATTCATAAGCTTGTAATATTTAATTAAAAATTAAACAAGGAATAATAGATGATCCTTAAAAAAAGAATTTAATGGTTGGATACACCCCTTGACTACCTCTGACTACTGGTATAAGATGAGTCAATTAAATATTAAAGAAGAAATTCTTCTAAAGAGAAAAAATGAGACAATTGTGTGAAAATGGATCTCTTCTTCATCTCATAATAACTGTCTTTTGGAGAGAATTAGCATTTTTTGCACAATTTTTGGTCTCTACTTATCGTCAAACAATACTATGTATTCAATTATTTATCTAATCTGTAATACAATCTTCACTTTCATTGTTAACCGAAAAAGAAATGATTAGATAATAGAGTCTTCACCAGAATTACTGTCTTTTCTGATAATCACTATTTGGTTACAGTCTTTGAATATTAGATTTTTTGCTTTTATTTTAGATAAGAATTATTCTATTAATTGCTTTTCAGCGATAATACATAAAACCATTGATTAGTAAAATATTTTTTCTTCACCACTGACTTCATTCTGGGTTTATTGAGCTCATAGATAACGAATAAGATAACCAAGGTTTTCTGAGCACAAAAAACATCCCTGGGCTGTTTTTATTCTTCACCCAATTTAATATCATTTAATATGTGTTAATTAAGCTAGATAAACTTAAAATTTAATTAACAATTGGTATAACTTTAACAAAAAGTTAGTCTAACCTTTTGGCAAAAGGGATGGCGTTTCCGCACAAATATAGAGCTATCTCTTCAGGCCTTTGAATAATTCCATTTCGATTCTTATATCAGTCATTATATGATTTTATATATTATTTATATTTAGTTAACCTATTTTTTTATCATAATTTCTGATGGATTCGTTAACTTTTGCTTTTTTTGTTACGAAATATAATTTTATGAAATACTTTTTTATGACTATTTCTTATTTTAAGTCTGTTTTTGATTTTCTCCTAATATTTTAGTTTTTAATAAAATATAAATTTTAATAAGAATTTCAAAAAAACCCGGTTTTAAGAGAGAGTTCATTTCAAACGCATTAATTTTCCGATACTTTTTGGACATTTCATATGAAATGAATTTGTCGTAAATTTTTTCAAAAATACTTAAATAAATATTTTACTGAATTTTTGGAAACTAATCTTTTTAGAATTGATAACCAAGTTTGGTGGCACCAAGATCATCATAATAATTAGTCTAGAGAAATACCTGATAATAATGATCATGGGAAAAGAATTTTTAGTACTTGTTATTTATATTGCTTTTATTCATCTCTATATTTATTGCTAGGATATGAGCAAGCTATTTTAATGAAAGGAAATAGTCATAAATTTCTTGTCCTAAAATATATCAAGGTTAAGAATGAGGTCTATTTTATTAACCTTGCAAACAAATTATGATAAACTACCTTGCTTACATCCGTTATCATAAAATCAAAGAGAATTTCACGCATTTCACTATAAATCACGAAATTTAAAGAAAACATTATTTAATGATAAAGAATTTGCTATAATTCTTGGCATCACTTGTTTTTTAGCTCATCCGGGATTGAATGATTGATCTTGCTAATATATTTGCTAATATACTATTTGTAAGACTTGTCTTATGAATATTCCAAAACTAGAAAATATTTCTTCGAAATGTCTTTCAATTATCGCCTTTAATGGCTTTTTCTCGTTTATATTATAATTAGATATAAAAACCTCTTTTATTCTTGTTTTGCACAAAACCTGAGATAATTATCAAGTAATTTATTAATTCAATTGAACCTGACATTTATAATTAGCTTTGCCACCTCTCCATTTCTGGTCCGGATCATTTCCTAACAAATTATTAGAAGAGGTTATTGTTAAACACCAAAAACTTGCCAAGATTATTATTATTATAATGTTAGTCCAAATGATCATGATAATTTCAATGATACCTAAAACACCACAATCCTATTATTACAGAACAAAGAAATTGAGCTAACCTTCATTATAACATAACATACCAAGAACATACTGATTATCGGAATTTGATCATACCTTCATTGGTGGTCATCCTTTTGATAAAATACTGGAAACGTTTTAATAGTCTTATGACAAACAATTGTTAATTATATGGAAGCAAAACATTTGGTGTTTTTCAAAGAGTCGGCACTCGAGAGGCATCTCCTAAATAGACATAAACTTCCAAATATGTATTATTTACGGCATATACTAATAATAATAATAATGAGAGGAATGAAAATCATTTCTATTGTATTCTCCGATATAAACGATAGAAATAAAAAGAATGACTCAAAAAGAATGACTGAATTTATGCCTCAATTCGTCTCAAATCGGTTTTTAATGACTGAAAAAAAAGTATTTTATTCTATTTAAATCTCAAAAATTATATTCGGATGACTTTTTAGGGGTCGCAATGGATTTGTTGACCTAAAACCAATTGACAAGAAAATTATCAAGCAAACTTTAATGGTGAGACTCAATATTTTTAAAGGTTTGAAAAAATTAAGTAAACATCAAAATAAATGAAATACTTATTTACAAGATTAATGTGCAAGCTAATTACTGAACAGTTGCTTTAATTAAGCAAATAATTTAACTAAATTAAGTGTCTAATCAAGTTCTCAAGAATTTAATCTTGGTTAAATTGGAAATTAAATGCTTTCAATTTCTTAGATTTCAAATCACTTAATAATATATTAAGTTTAGACCACATTTTTTGTTCGAGCTTAAAAGTTCATAGCTTCGATATAGGCCTATTAAAAGTAAACGACCTTGACTACCATCTTGGTTACCCCAGTGTTTGCTGATAAAGAGAAATATTTTCTCTAAAATAAAAATACGATTCTCTCAGAGAGTGAGAAAAAGACTTGATTTCAATTTCCAAGAAATGAATTGAATACCGAAAATATCTCTTCGATCTGTTGTATGGCTTTAATTGCAAATAAAAGAGAAATAAGAGATGAAGAAAAAGCGGCGAAAATATTTTCTCCACTCATTTATTCAGTCATTTAATTGCCTTTAAAAGTGAGACAAAACTCAATTCTCTGTTAAATATTTAATGACTCGACTCTTATATAACGATATTTTATTGGAACGAAAAAACATTTTTTAAAATCAATTCCCGATTTTTCAAAAACCCGTTTCGCACTCTTTTCCAAAAAGAAAAACTAAACTAAACTAAACTTAACTAAACTAGTTTTTAGCTTCAAATACATGAAAGATAAATGTTTTTATTTATGTTTTTCTCTTAGACTTCATGTAAAATATCTTTTGATTTGCGATTCTCTAAATAAATTGAATCCCAGCTCTTAGAGAGAGACTTATTTTGACCAATGATCAAGGTAGCTTTTAAGTGAGCAAGATTAATTTCTTTATTATTCTTTTATTAAGAAATTTTTACTTTTAATTAATTGTTTTTAAAGATTTTACTCAAAAAATGACTTCAAGTCATTGGAATTTTACCCAGAATTTTAATTGAACATATTTTGCAAGGTCAAAGCTTGATTTCACTCAAATTTTCATTAATACCTTTTCTTTAAAAATATTTAAATGGAAAATATTTTTAAAACCATCATGGTGATTCATTTTTTTTTTAAAAAGTCTAGCTTAGCTGAATTATTATTAAGATTCACCTTGGTAATCTTAGTATAATAAATACTTAAGAGAAAAAGAAATGAAAAATTGTTTTTAAAATAATATTTAAGTTCACATCAAAAACAGTCGATTAGTTTCTCCAAAACGGGATTTCATTTCCAATTGAATTGAAATTTTGTTTTGTTTTGTTTCGTCAATCAATCAGTTGTTATAAGTTTTGATTTTCAATTTAAATATGAATAGAAAAGTGAATTAAAATATCAGAAGAAATACAGGATTTCATCCGACAAAGTATTACTTTTAGGCACTTTTCAGACATTTTTCTTTTCATTTAAAGCAATCAAATTTAAAGATTTGATATTTTGTTCTTGCTACTTTCCCAAATGATCAAAATTTAATGGATTATCAGGATCAACTAAAATAAATTCGAATTTTATTCTAATGTCATTTTAATGCTATAATATATTACATTTCAAACGAAAAGTTGAGCCCTCCTTCTGGCCATCGCTGGCCATAACCTCAGAGAAGATTAATGGCAGCGCCTATTGTTAGTTATGACTCAGGTAATCATGTTCATGCTCAATTGAACATGCTGAGTGAGAATTTTTATAATAATAGTTACACTACATAACATTTATTTGATCCTTATATAGATAACAGGTAGAGATCTATCATAAGAGACCTTGCACATCTCACATTTTATTAATAACTATTTTTTTCAGAAATTAATAAATTTTATTCATATTTTTCTTCACTTCTGTTTGACTGACTTTCAAGTCATGAGAAATCACGACTTTTTTGAGAAATTGAGAGGAGAGAGAGAGAGAGAGAGAGAGAGAGAGAGAGAGAGAGAGAGAGAGAGAGAGAGAGAGAGAACCTGATATGAAGTTTTGAAAAACATTTTTATTGATTTTATGGTTTCACAAACTTCTTATCAATTAATGAAAATCAAAATGACTTCGAATTTTGAAAACATCGATAATAAACAAATTGAAAAATACTTCTCAAATGGAAAAATCAAAATTTGTTTCATTTAATGGACTCTTTTTCTCTTTCTTTCTCTCTATTTCTCTCTCTTTAATAATTTCTCGGTTATGACTCATAAATATATTTGAAATGAGAACCAATTTATTTGGTTTTCTTTTTCTAACTTCAGAAACAGGAATTGAGACAAAAGTCTGACAGAAATGATTTCCAATCAATCAATGAATGGATTATTTTTGTTTATACAGTTATTCATTATGTCTGCAAAGAAATGTTTGTCGTTAAGTATCGGAAAAATTTGTTCAACAAAAATAACCAAGATATATTCATTCCATTATAATAACTAGAAATTTATGTAAATTTACTTCATTTGAATAATTTATGAATTAAAAAGACACTGACATTTAGTTCCTTACTCTTATTTTGGGAATTCTTTGCAAGATTATTTATTGAATTAGATATGTTTACATCAATTTAATAATAAGCTAACAGTTTTGACAAATTTAATCAAAGAAAATCCCCTTGGTTAACCCTAATCTATTTCACTTTCTATTGAAATCTATACATATTTGTATAGATTTATATGCATTGTATGGAAGCGATCGATAATATTCTCATTTATCAAAATATGAAAGAAATGGAGAGTTCTTTTCACTGACAGATCTATTGATAGCAGTGTTTCCTCTTTGCGGCGAAGGTATGGCCAGAAGCGTACAACACATCAATGTCTTGACGGATGGCACCGTCTCATTGTCTGTGCGTTTTCACTCCCATAAAAACCAAAGCTATTAAATGACTTAATTGTCAATTAATGGTATATTTAACTGAAAATATCAAAACTGATATTAAATGCAATCAAAATCATATCCTTTTCTATTAAGAGATGATTACCGGAACCTGATTTGGCTCAAGGGATCCCAAAAAGAGAACAGAATAAATACTTTTTAATGACGAATAATAATCGGTGACCGGTTTTCCTCTGCAACACAACTATCAAACTATTTAGTCATGCATTGAACCAAAAAAAAAATTTTGTTATTAAAACTGATTATTAATTTTGAAACAGAGGTGGGAACCGACCGGGGGTTCAACCAAATTATCATTGCTTTCCTAATTATTTGACCTATCATTTTGACAGTAGAATTTCAAATAGTGCATGCCAATATCAAAGGCTATGTCTATCTTTCTGTGCACTAATGAATATGGACAAAATTAAATTAAATATAATTAACCATGATTAAAATTGTTTGAAATTTTAAATTATTTCAAATTATGGAAAAGAATGAGATTAAGAAAAGTTAAAATCTAAAGGTTGCCATTGAGTTCATCTTTTTATATCTCCACTTAACCCCTCTTTTGCAGCCCTGATATCATTTGGTATCAAAACTAATGACTAAAACTCTTATATCATTGCAATTGAATAAAAAACAGTGAATTAATAATACGATAAAAATGAAAATTAATGATAATTTTTAGGAAAAATTAAAATCAAAATTGAAATTCAAAAGAAAAATCTTTTTTATTTCGATTAAAAGTTAGAATAATTTTCACTTAAAAACCAGTTATTAATAAATCATTGATTTGTATGAATAATTGAAATGATTGGAAACAAAATAACTTTAATTGAATATTCATCACAAGTGAAGTCATCAGTGGTTACATCAGAGGTTAGTCCAGTCTATACGCTAATGGGAATTACATTTTTTATTTAAAAGATTTGATTCAAATATTTCTTCAATTAGTTGTGGATTGTATTCATGAATGAAGTCATGACATAATAATAGTGTTGCCGACACACCACTCAAACTACATATAGACAGGAAGTTCTGTTCGCCTTTTCCTATCCCTTATGCTGTTCTCTCTTTCATTGTGGATCTTAAGAATGTTCTCAATGATTAGCATTTCATTAAATAGCCGACTCCCATCTCATCCCTATGTTTTTAGTTTAGTTAAATCCAGTGCTCAGCCATTCGTCCTTCACTTAATGCCTCTCAAAAGGAGAATGACTTGATTTGGAAGAAAAACATTCTTTCCTTTCGCCCCCTTTTCTCTTAAATAAAGAATTTTTCTCACATATTATAACAACAAAACTAAACTCCATATCATGTCTCTCTCTCTCTCTCTCTCTCTCTCTCTCTCTCTCTCTCTCTCCCTCTCCTCTGTTCTCTCTCTTATGAGAAAAGAATTTTCTTCTCTTCTATTATTTTAATGATTTGTTTTTTATATAAAAAAATTATTATAATTGAATACAATTAACGAATATATTGTGAATCAGAAATAAAGTCTTCCTCGAAGTAATAAATCCTACGACTAATACCAAGAGTTGTTAATTAAAATTTTTGGGCTTTAATTAAAGTCAGATTTATTGGGAAAGTTGTGTTGAAATTTAGATTTTTCAAAATGATATAATTAATTGTTTTTTATTATTTATTTAAAGAAAAAGGTGTATGACTTTAATGTTGAAAAATGAGTTCGACTGTAGTCTTCTTTTGCTATTATTTTGACTGAAAATAGAGACTATTTTGACTAAAAAATTGTTGTTTTTATACCATATTTGGCAAATGATTTTTGCCTAATTTGTTTAGTCTAGTTTATATATTATTTAATAATTCTTATCTAGTTCAATTAACCCTATTTTATGATCAAATATCTATCAAACTTTTGAATGAAAAATAAGAACAAAGTTTTAACGAATAATTTTAGCGAAAATATTAGTAAAACCTTTAATAAAAAGTGAATTAAAAATTGAAAACAAAAACTCAAAGAATTTAATCGAATTAATTATAAGTGAAACTTATCTAACCTATAATCAAAAGTTGAATTATCCTAGCTCAACTAATTAATTCATTAGTAATGCAAACGTTTGATAAGTTAAATATGCTGATTGCCCATGCTCAAACTAATAATTTATTGAATACCAAAACAGATGTTTTTAGTAAAACTATTTTAATTGTATTTCTTTGTTATAAAACCAAATGTCAGATAAAAATGCGCTTGATCATTGTTTTCTAAATACTTTTATTGCATTTTCATTAGGACAGCCTTCGGGCAAATGCTTTCAATGAATACCAGCTGTAGAACAGAATAGGGTTTCTCAAGAAATGTCTCTTAACTTCTTTAATACATTAATTATACTTGTTTCTTTTTTTCAGATTCATTTTTAAGCTCTTGGTTAATTTGAATCAATTAAGAACCGTTGGCTATTCCTTATTAAGTTTAATAAAAATTTATTCGAGTAAATATTATTTAATTTATAGACTAACTAAACTAAACTAAACTAAATAAACAAGCTCATTTATTATTGATTATGACAGGTTTCAATTGACAAAAATTAGTTCAATTTTCTCCATAACTTCGAAAATGAAAAATAAGAACTCATCCGAAGTATAAATAATTGACAATTATATATAAATTGCAAGTTTAGAGAGAAAAAACAACTTTTTAAATATATAGTCTCTGAAATTTTTCTGTGAAAATAAAATAAAATTCTAAATAAATTTAAGAGTAAACGATGTGAACAAAAAAATTGTATTTAAAGCCATGAATTGTAACCAAAAATAGTGGAACCGAAAAACTATTGACTCTTTTTTACGGTTCGTTCGCAAAACGTTTTGCCGAATGGGCTCATCATAAGTGCCGGAGGGCTGAAGGAAATAGGAGTGAATTTCCTTATGCATTACCAGTGCTCGTATGGATAGCACTGGCTTTCAAAGCATTTATAGTCTGATGGGAACAGAATATATTCAATGTCTCTACACTTACAGTCAAATTTGTTTATATAAACATTCGTTATTATAAACTTTTTAAGTAAGGTATAAAGTTCATAGTTCACTTTAAGTATGGTATTATTATCTAGATTATTTCTATGTTCTGTTTAATTTGATATTATGTTTATTTAGCCAAGTACACTTATAGTGTAAACTATAAGCAAGTACACTTGTAAAAAGGTATTGCATGCATTAAAATAGTTTTATTGTCAGTTTTGAGCAAGGGCTATTATACTCGGCTATTGTCGGCTAAATAATATAAATTGAACAAGTACCACTTTGTCATTATTTTATTTTGGGTTTGGATCGAAACGAATGACTTTTATTATTTGTCAGATAAAAGCATCTAATCTCATATCATTTCATCTCATCCTGTTCATTTTTTGAGAGTCCAAAGAATTTGTGGCATTTTTTCAACTTTTCATTAAAAGCGGAAAAATTGTGATTTTTATCATAAAATTTTCACAAAAAATGTTTTTTTCTTTTCGTTTATCAAATGTTATGAAAAGTTCAATGAGAGGGTGAAAGTTCGCTGAGACCACCATTTTTAGTGTATACTTTGGTGTATTGAGTAGGGTATCGGTATTTTTAGCTTGCTATAAGCTTGGTTATCTTAAGAGTTGATCGAAAATAAGTAAGGAATTCATTCGCTTAGTTTTTGAGCTGAAATTGTCGTTTAAGTGGCAGTAATTTCATGTCTGGAATATATGGCAATTAGAGGTAAGGGTACCGCCCAGAGTGCACATCGAGTCTGAGCTAAACGCACAGGCGATGAGAGAGCCGTAGAGCCTGTGCTCCGCTCTCTCTTTCTCCACTTTTCAGTTGCATTTGTGCTGTGCTTTGCGCTCAAACATAGCTCTTAAGTGAGTGTTTGAATGAAAGACAACACAAATAGTGAGGCATTCATTCAATACGACTTTCAAAACACAAAAACCATTTTTGTTGTGAAGGAATACAACCGACGGATTAACAAATGGTCGGACACTTATTCTGTCCTTAAAATTATGTTTATTTAGTTTAATAATTAATATAAAATTTATTCATTAGTTATGATTTACTCCGATTTGGTTTCAATGAAACACTTTTTGTGGCTATAATTTCATAATTATTGCAAATATTCAATAAAATCGTGTTTTCAATAGAAATCTGTTTTTAAGAAATTGTGTTTCAGACAAATGTCTTAAATGTTGTGAAAAATATGTATTTTGTTGTCCATTAGTCAACAATTTTAGTGATTCTCAACAAAAACAATGGAATAAATGTCCGCCAATTCAATGATAATCGTCTGACCAGAAAAGAACTGTTTAAAGACAACTTCTTCGCCAATGGATCTGTTGAGTGATCTGTTGGACAAAGCATTGGAGTGTCCCGTTTGTTTGGAACAGTTGGATGCGAGCGCACGGGTACTGCCCTGTCAGCACACGTTCTGCCGCAGATGTCTTCTGGAGATCATTCACTCCCGGAGGGAACTCTTGTGTCCCGAATGTCGCGTTCAATGCGAACAAAACGTCGACGAATTACCACCGAATATACTACTGATCCGTCTCTTGGAAGGTATCGATTCACTCTTCTTTTCTCATTTGATTTGCCATTTATTGTCATTCATTATCATTGAATAGTCATTGATTTGTCTCATTTCTTGAGCTTTTCTTCAGTTCAGTTCATAGATTGTGGCGGAAATTATGGCCTAAATTATCAGTGATTTGAAACTGAATTAACATTTGATTCGTTTATTCGTTGGATATTTAATATCCGTTTAGTGTTTATCCGTTTCCTCTCTTTTGTTGTCTTTCTTTTATTGATTTCAGAAAATATTTATTCATTTATTGTCTTTTCGTATAAATTTTGACAAAAAAAAAGATTTGAATATATTGTAGTCAAAAGACTACCAGTTTTTGAATGTCTTTCCTCTGATTTTTATTTGTTTTTGATTATTGTTTTCGGTTTTTCCCTCATTTCAGTTGTTTTTTATCTTTTAATTTGATTTCTGTCTTATATTATCATTATTTTATTGAACATATTTTCCATTCTTTTGTTTATTCACTGATTTATATGATTTGATTTTTGTCCATATTTTTTGTTTGTGTCTAAAGTTTATAGCAATTATTCTGTCCTCTATTCTGTCCCAAAGGTTTTGAGCACAGATTAAAACAAAAACTAATTGTCTTTGAATTGATTGAAACGATTGAGAATTGAATTAGAAGTTTGAAAATCAATTCATTAATTGATTTACTTTAATAGTGGACTACAATATTGGCTCTCCCTTTGGTTCAGATGTGTTTCCCTTTTTTATAAAGAGTACTCTTTCTCTGAGTTATTATTCTATTTGATTATCAAATGAAACCGTCGGATGGCTTTCCTTAACATTATTTAAGTATTGATTTTCTAATCAAAGCCACGAATTTTTCTCTCATTTAAGTATTGATTTTAACCTACAATAGAGTACATAATAGAGGAACGGCTGCTTTTTTCCAGTAATTTTTCCTATTCTGTGCTATTCAGTCAAATCGAATAAATGTGGAAACTTTTTCATCCGAATCATTCATTTGATATTTACTGAGAATTTCAGATCTCTTAGAATGAGGACGTTTTCAGATGAAAATCCAGTGACTTATTATCCCTCCTATTCTGTGCTATTCTATGCTATTCTGTGCTATTAATTAATCGAAAGTTTCGTCTTACACTTTTTATACTTCTATTTCGTCCGAATGACATTTGCTTTTCGTCCGTATTATTCAAAGTCTAAATGCTT
>JAQFZM010000553.1:0-29835 GCA_034695785.1 Galumna obvia
TTTTGGTTTTTAGATTTAGTTCATAAGAAAGGTCATTTCATAAGATCGGTACTTCATATGATCGGTCTTTGAGTGTAATTTAAAAATATTTTATTTTCAGAAAATTTCCACAAAACCATAGTTGGGGTTAAAAAAGAATTTTATTCTGATCATTATTAGCGGAGATACAGATACAAATTGAGTCTCTCTTAAAAAGGCCATCACTTTTGATCTATATTTCTATATTTCACTGAAAACTTTTTTTTTTCCAATTAATAGTGTTATGCAATAATAATATTAAAAGCGATACTTATTTGTGAGACAATTCTCTTATAGAAAATGTAAATATTTTTTTCTTTTTAAGTGAATAAATGAAATAACATTTTTGAGAATTTTTAAAGAATTCCAAAAATGTTTATTCAATTAATAGAATAAAATCTGAAAAAAATTGTAATTATATTAGAGTTAATAAAAATAAAACTTTTGAAGTATTGCTAGACTATAGCTATTTCTTTTGACATTAAAACAATTTCTTTCCGCAAATATTTGACGATAGATTTGAATCTAATCTAAAGATAATCTTTTGGATATTCTCTCATAGTTTTTGTTAAGTGAACTCAACTTAAAGTTTATCATAAGATCTATTAAACGATTGTTTTTATTAGTGATGTTTTGTTTAAAACATATTTCGTTTAAAATTATTTAATCATTAAATTTTAATGTATTGAAGACCTATTTTTAGTTGAAAAAAGCATATCTAAACTAATCTATAAATATTGTAGTGAGCAACAGCTTATAAGTGAGCATGGTACATTGCACCTACAAATAAATGTCGTAACTACTGTCGGAAAATCCTTTTTTGTTTTGAAAACAACACATTCTCTCTTTAAAATGATTTTATTATAAATTTGAAAAACGGAAATATTATTAATATTAACGTAATTTAGAGATAATATCTATAATACAATGAATTTTTTTTGCAAAATAAAGAAATTTTATTTTGAAAGCCTTTGAGACGAACTAAAGAGTAAAATATAATTTGTTTGCTATAAAATGCTTTCGTTTCTTAAGAAAACTTCAATTTACAAGTTTTACATATTTTTAAGTTTTCTTTTTTTGCAAATCATTAAAAGATAGAAAGAAAGACAAACAGATATTTGTGTGAAATTCTGTTTGAATTCAAAATGAGGCAAACTTTGAGATGAATTGATTTTTGTGTCAAATAGTCTTTTGTTTTGATTTAACACAAATTGATTTCACGATTTAGTCATTAGAAATGTTTGTAATATTTATATAATTCAACAAAATATTAATAAAAGCCATTTCATGCGTGATATGGCAGAGCATAAGTCGCCGGAAAATATCCTCTTCTGGATCCGATCTCTCCCTCCCACCAATTCTGATCCGAACGATCAATAACTGTAATAATGTCTCCGCGCCTGAACTCTAGTTCTCCCGGTTCTTGAGGTTGGAAGTCATACATCGCCTGAACCAAAAACTATTCAAAAATTAAACACAAATTCATTTTTTAAAATATAGAAATTATATATTAATAACAAGTTTTAAAAATTGAGACAAAAGTCAGCGTTTATTTAAACACATTTAAAGTTGAGTTAAAACAAACATCAATTAATAAACAGTCAATAAATTATTAAAAACTTAAGAAATGTATCATTAATTTAAATTCCATTCATTTTAAAGACAAAGAATTAGTAAATAAATGACTATTATTTAAATGTTGGGCCGAGAGTTCAGTTAGTTTTAGTGTTTATCGAAATGTCAGCCGAATATATCAAAGCTCTGAACTTCTAATTGTTTGAACCAATTGTTTAGTTCAAAGCCTTTGAGTAAAGCAGAAAAGTAAGAGTGAAAATAGTGTTTCACTAATGACATACCTCTTCGGGATGCATGTCTTTGAGCTTAATATCTTGGGAACGACTCACAGACGCAGACCTGTGATATTCAACCAATTCGTTCAATGAATTGAATTTAACGACCCATAAGAAGAACTTTCCGATTGTGTCGCGAAGAACTTTGAAGTGTTGGACGCCATCACCACATCTCAAGAGATAAATATTGTTAGTATAAGTCATTACATTTAAGTTAATCACTTAAGTCATTCACTCACTTTACGGACAAAGAGAAGTCTCCGGGAGAGCTTTCACTGACACGAATAAGAAAAGCACCCTCGTGCTTATTCAGTAACAACTTCTCGGCGTCGGCGCGGGTTATCCGTCCGTAATACCAACTATAGGTATAATTACCTTAACTTTAGTTATCATTTAAAGCAAATATCAAATACTCGTGTTTTTTCATTTCGATATAATTGCTGGGAATCAGTCCTTCTCTGCCATCGAGTTCTGCTCTGAACCAATTGGTGTCGTCTTCCATATTCAGTACCTAAACAACAGATAACATGAGATAACATATCATATAAATGATGACAAACCTTAAGAACTTCTCCTCTCCTAAAACTGAGTTCGTCGTCAGCCGTTGCGTTGAAGTCATGTTTTGCAATCGCTTCCATTCCGAAGATATTCTTCTTATTTATCCCAAAATTCAATTGCTTTGACACAAACTTTAACTAAATATTAGAGAATATTTAAAAACATTTTCATTAGAAAATAAAATCAATAAATATTTAGATTAAATCCAATGTTTATGTTTTGTGTTTTCATATAAAAAAAAAAGATTAAATTATAGGGAAAATGGGATAAAACGATAATTTATGGTATGATTGGGTGTGAAATGCGAGTCAACGGCGAAAACAAATACTCACAAAACAAGTGATCTTTTCTTTTAGTCTTTAAAATTTAATAACAATATTCACAGAAAACAAGTGTTTTAATAATCACTAAATTTATTCAATTGTTTATCAATTGATTAATAAATTGGGAGAAGAGATCCCAAACATTATATTCTAATTAATTGAGTCATTAATTAAAATTAATGTTTAGAAATACTTTCATTGCTTTCCTTGAAAAGTGATTTCAACTCAACTCTCGTCGAATAACTTCTTAGGAAATCCGTGCAGAAAATACTATTTTAAGGGAGGAGTCATTTACTGGTATTGATAGGCACTGACACTCACTCAACACAACACAGAGAAACCTTTCATACAAACCATCAAATTTTAAAAATATAGTACTTTTCTTATCTATACTAACCATTCACTACTTCTTCACTTCAGCTTAAAAACAATCCAAACATTCGAACGTTATTTTTGAGTAAATAAATGTAATGACGAGATGGCAATCAAGTGGTGACATCTCTACTCTACAGACATTCAGTAGCAGACAGTCAATGACAAAGTGACACAATTTGAGAAAATTGAGAGCAAAATGAACTAGGTCCTGTCCCATTTCTTAATATTTTGTATTAATACTACAAAATGAACTAAAAATTATTTCTTTTGAAAAATCGATTCTTTCTAAATCAAGAAAATCTTAAATCAATTGATCACATTATCACTCTTACCATCATTATCCTCATTATCCTCATCATCCTCATCATAATAATCTTGCTCCATTTAATCTTTAGTAAAGATTCGATTATATTTTTATTTATGAATATTATATTTAATTGAATTTAATTTTAATAATTTGTCTCTAATTTGAATGAAATTCATTTCAAAAGTATTTCCAAAAATAAATTCAATTTTTTTGTTAGAATTAATCTAACTTTTATTTAATCCAAAGTTATTTAGAAAATATTATTCAAATATAGAGTGAAATGAAAGCAATAAATAATTTAATTACTATTAAAATATTTATATAAGAATTGTTAGAATTATAATTAATTTGATTTGCAGCAAATATTGTAAATGACCATGATCATTGATCAATCATTAATTATTAATCTTAAGGCTGACGTAATTTTTGCTTTTTAGGAAAATTTCATATAAATTGATATTAAACTCTTTTCATTTGAGAATGTAGTAAATAATGGATACATTTATGTAGTAAAACATATGTCATTCATTTCATTCTTAAATGAAAAGGGTTTAAATGTTTTTGAAAATGTGTTGAACTTTAAGTCTGAAATTTTGAGCTCAAATTCAAAACAGAAAATATGAGATAATATCTGTTTATCTCATATTTCGGACATTCATTTCAAAAGTCGATAATTTCTGTAATTTTTTAATAAAATTTCAATTAAAACCCATTTTTACCTCATTTTGTATTTATTAAGAAAGCATTTAAAGACTCAACAATTAATTTTATTATTATTTAATTATATATTTTTCCATTTAATATAAAATTTTACGTTAAAATTAAATTAATTAATAGTTTATATAAATTTGTTTAAATAATTTATTAAAGTATTTATTAAATTATTTATTGAATTGAAGTAAAGTATAAATTTGAGCGAATTATTAATAAGCGGTAAAAATCAATATTTCAATAAATAATTAATAATATAATAAATAATAGAAACAATGGTTTTGGGCGAAAGTTTTAAACCGTTTTCACCAAAACACAAATCAGAGACAATAGTTTTGGAACCGAAATCGAGTCCTTCAGAAGATAAGATAGAAGTACAGAAAGAGACCTTTCTCTTCAAATACAGTCTTTCATTTTTAGCCGCTTCTTGTGCTGAGACAAGTATTATATACTTTTCTTTTTACAAATATTTAATTATTTTCACATTATTTTAGTCACATATCCTTTGGATTTAATTAAAGGTAAATTATTTTACAAAATTTTATTTTCAATTTATTAGTTTTAATTTAAATCACTTTCAATAGACTTCAATTTAGATGTTTTGGAATATATTATAATTAAAAGTATTATTTGCAACGATTTTACAGTTATTTTTCTTAATAATTAATTTCTTATTAATTATTAATACAATTCTGCTATAAAAGTGTTATACAGTTTAGACCCAAAGAATTTCATATAAAACTGATATCAAATTAATAAAAGTTTATAATATAAAACAGGATTTACTCTTAAGTTTTTTTTAAATACTTTGGAATCATTATGTGATTAACTTAACTTAGAATCAATAAGTGGTCCAAATTGTATATTAAGATTATTTTAAATAATTTATTTCCATTAAAAATACATTATTAAAAGTCTTTGAAATAAGTCGTTTACTGTTCTTACATAGAAATTAATAGGTGTTATACAAGTTTTAATGAAGTGTTTTAAAAGTGTTACAATTTATAAATGGGTCGGATATCAAATTTAGATTATTTTCTCATATATTTTACAAATTTTTTAAATTTTAAAATACCTTTAATTTGAGTTTAAATATATTCCTAAAACACGATTTGCTTAAAGACAATAAACGCCTTAATATTGATTTAAAAAATATAAATATAATGACCACTAAATATAATTTAATTTTGAAATTTATATAAACTGTCCGAATGTCTGTCAGTCAAATGTTTTATTAATTTTGGGTCAGTTTTAGTATTAATAAAAATTTAATGGCATTTAAGTTAAATATTAGTAAATTAAAAGCAATTAATGGTTCTAATTATAGTTAATTTATGCAAATATAAAAGTCAAAGGATTTCTTTAGTAATTAAATTGTTTAATATCACTAAAAATTGTATATTCATTTTAAATGAATCATTTATAATAAAAGTTATATTATTTTTGTCAACTTTTTTTAATGGGAGTATTAATGAATAGAATTTTATGAATTTTAATTTAAATTATTTTTTGGCTAATTTATAAAAATTTCTGAATCAAAGGTCGTTTGCAAATACAGGGAGAGAAAGCATTAGCGCAACAAAAACAAAAACAGAAAGTTTTGGCCCACAGAGGAATGGCCGCAACCGCTGTAGGAATCGGTAAGTCTCTAAATTTTATTGAAATATTTTTATAACTTTGAAATAAACAAAGAGTTATGAGACTAAAAAAGTTGGAAGACTTCACGTTTTCAGTTCAATAAAAATATTAATATTTGATACTTTCATTACTCTAAAAGATTGACTTTTTGTTCGTTTAGTAATATATCAATGATTACTCTTTATTTGATTACAATCGGATTCAATAAATTATAACAAAATTACTTCAAATATTTCTTATTTGCATTTATATATCATTTCTGTTACTTAAAAAAATTGATGTCCGCTAAGATTTAGCTCAAAGTTCAGTGTTTTATCACTGATAATAAACTTGTAAGTTTTTCTCTTAATGAGTAAAATAATTTATATTTAAAATTATATAAAAAAAGTCAATTAAGCTTTGGTTCAATTCTTAAGAATTAAAAAAACATTTCCGAAGTTTGAAAACAATTTTACAAATAATTAAACAAATAATTTGTTGTAAAAATTTATTACTTTTGACATTAAAATTCATTTAACTCTTCCGAAAAGGAAGAAACAAATTCCCAATAAGTTAAAAATATTTATATATGTACTTGAATTGTCAATTTATCTTGCCCTTATTATTAAATTAATAATACCTAGGTCTATTCAGTATATTCAAGAAGTTTATCAGGCTCTATTTTTATTTTCTTAAATTGAATCTCAAAATAAGATCAAATTAATTAAAATAATTTTTTTAAAGAGATTTAAATTTTTTTTATTGATTTTATTAGTTTTGATTCTTAGAAAAAGTAATATTTAGTAAAACATTTCTCCGGAATATAAGCATATATTGAAATACAAGATTTAAGTTGAAATCCTAAACTCTAATTGAATTCAAATGAAAAATTGGGTTCTTTTAAAAGAGATGTCATTTATTTGTTTGAAATATCAATAAATAAATAAAAGATTTGTTTGTTTTTGTTTTTCCAATAAATGGTTTCGAAGTAATTTAATTCTTATTTATAAACAGATTCTTAAAATTGGCTTTAATTTCATTTCAGTTAAAGAGGAGGGATTTTTTCGTTTATGGCAGGGACTCTCTCCCGCTATTTATCGACATTTAGGTATTGAATTTCATTACTTTTATGAGTTAAAAACAGTCGAAATATTTCATCACATTTTTAATACTAAAATTGCATTCAATTAAAGTTTGATTTTTATTGAGAAATATTTCTATTTATAGTTTATTCTGGGGTTCGAATGACTTTATATGAATATATCAGAGAAGAAATGTTAGGCAAAAATTCTGACGGAACTATACCCGTCTGGAAGGCTATAATAGGAGGAATGGCAGCCGGAATGACAGCACAATTCTTGTCGAGTCCCGCAGATTTAGTCAAAGTTCAAATACAAATGGAAGGTAAACGTCGACTTCAAGGACTGGAACCGAGAGTTCATAACGCAAAGCACGCCTTCTGTAAAATTTTAAAAGAAGGGGGTGTTAAAGGACTTTGGAAAGGGTGGGCACCAAATGTTCAGAGGGCAGCTTTTGTTAATTTGGGAGATCTGACCACTTATGATACGGCAAAACATTTAATTTTAAAACATTCACAATTACAGGACGACTATTTCACTCACGCACTGTCCAGGTATTCACACATTTCTTTTCTCTAACTCTTAAATGAATGAATCGCAGCGTCTTTTCGGGTCTTATCGCAGCTCTTTTGGGAACCCCCGCAGATGTGGTTAAAACTCGAGTTATGAATCAACCGACTGATGCCTTTGGAAATGGACTTCTCTATAAGTCTTCAACCGATTGTTTAATCCAATCAGTGAAAGGCGAGGGTTTTTTTGCTCTCTATAAAGGATTCATTCCCTGTTGGATTAGGTATTCTCTACTTAAATCTAATGATTAGTAATAATTAAAATGAAATACATATAAAAATGACAGAATGGGTCCCTGGAGTCTCATATTTTGGCTCACATATGAAGAATTACGAAAGTTCTCTGGAGTCACCTCTTTTTGATGGAATAGAATTCAAATTAGAATAGATTTGTGTTCAAAACACAATTGCCTTCGAATTACTTAAAGTGTGATTTCATCGATGGCTCGACCTTTGCTTTGATAAAAGGGTTGTTCACTCGAATTCTTTCAAACTCTAATCACATATTTTGTTGATTTAAGACAATTGTTCACAAAATGAGAATTTTATGTTTTGTTAAATCGTTTTATGATTTAAAGCTTAATAAGTAGTGATTTGTCCGATGATTTCAAGCAATTCTTTGCTTTTCTTTTAAAGTCCTAATAAATTGTTTTTTAGAATTTTTATTTAAATTTATATTTTTAATAGAATTAATAAAGTTTTGATGATTTTAATTGAATTTATTTTAATTTTTAATAAAAGTATTAAAAGTTTTAATTTAAAACTAAAATAAACTAAAATAAAAGTTATTTAAAATAATTTTTATCACAAATAAAGGATTAAATATAGTCTTACAAAACTAAAAACTTTTCAGTCAGAGATTTCAATTAATTGAGATTTGATTTAATTAATAAAGCAAATGAACAAGATCAAACATTTTCTCATATTTAAATGACGTATATCTTGTAATAAATTTTCAAAACACGTGTTTTCTATCGAATGTAAACAAATATAAATTCACTATTTTTTAAGAAAAATGTGGTTTTGAGAAATAATTGATCAAGATACAATTTATGGGACAATACTTTAATCAATTTAACTAAAATTAGATAAATTTTAATTAATAGTTTCGGTGGAAACAAATGCAACGATTATTTTGGTTTTGAATATAAATTGATTGAAATAATGCCGAAAACTTCTCTCAAAGAAAAGTAAGTTTTGGCCGAAAATAAACTTTTAATTAATTTGTCGATCATTTTATCAGTTATTCATTGAAGTCAAAGATTGACTCTTTTTTCACCGGAAATAAATTAGAGGTATTTTTCACAAAATTTGTTTTTGTTTTAATTATAAAAATATGTATTTTTATCCAAAATTTAGTTGAGTTGTGACTCGAAATATATTTTCAGCCCATGTTTTGATGTCCTCAAAGTATTTGATGTAAGCAATGGTAGAGTTGTCACTGAAATCAAATCAGAGGTCAGTTTTGAATAAATAAAATCATTTAATTATTTTGAGTTAAAAACAGAGCGAAGACGCGATCATTACTTTTGCGTTGACTAATGATTCAAATACTGTTGTAATCAGTTATCAAAGCGGACTCTTAAGACAATGGTTTTGGTCCGAACAACTTTTGCAAAGAAGTTGGAAATGTTTACATTCGGGAAGAATCACAGAAATGGTTTTCGACTCAACCGACACATTATTAGCGACCGGAGGAACCGATTCAACCATAAAAGTGTGGGATATCCGCAAACAATTTTGTACTCATAATCTTCGCGGCACTAATGGAGTTCTCAGTTGTGTTTTGTTTTCACCAAATTTTTCTGAAGAAAGTTATCATATTTATGGTACCGCCGATGACTACGCTATTCATGTCTGGGATTTAGTAAAGAGTCAGCGCATCACTAAAATGGAGGGACACAGCAGTAAAGTCACGGCTATTAAGTTTTCTCCCGATAAAAGACATATTCTGAGCTGTAGTAGAGATAAACTGGTGATTGTATGGAATTCTCAAAATTATCAAATGATGCGAACGATTCCTATTTTTGAGGTCAAATAAAACTTTTTCAATTATTTTATTTATTTCTAATGTCTTCTGATTTTTATAGTCATTGGAATCAATTGAAGTAATCGAAAGTCGAATGATTGGAGTTATTGACTCTAAAGTAAATGACAGTATATTTTTGACGGCCGGAGAGAAAGGGGTTATTAAGATTTGGAACTATAAAACCGGAGATTTGTTATATACTCAACAAAATTCTTTATTAGCCGTTAAAGAAGAAACAGAAGATGAAAGTCAAAAGATTTCGAGTTTAATAACTCAAACGATTTACTGCAAAACAATATCACAAATCGCTATCATTTCATTTGAAAATAATATTCTTTTCCATAAATTAGAAGATCTATCGGTTGTTAAACAATTTGTTGGACATATCGATGAAGTTTTGGACATTAAAATATTGGGTCCGTTTGAGAGTCACATTGCAATCGCCACAAATAGTCCTAATATCAAAATTTTTGAATTATCGACTCTTAGTTGTTATTTACTAAAAGGACACTCAGATATCGTTCTTTGTTTAGAGACCTTTCCATCCGATGCTTATTCTTTAATCAGTTCTTCAAAAGACAATACAATAAGAATCTGGAAATTCAATGAATCTTTGAGTGAAGGCATTTGTTTGTATTACGGGTCGGGTCACACACATTCTGTTACATCTATTGCCACTCCTTATGTTCATAAAGACTTCTTTGTCAGCGGAAGTGAAGATACAATTTTGAAGATTTGGAAAATTCCTAAAAATACTGATAATGTGATCATTTCTTTGAGTGCAAAACATAATCAAAGGGCTCACGAAAAAGTGATCAATTCATTAGCCATTTCTCCAAACGATCAATTAATAGCGAGTGGATCTCAGGATAAAATCGCTAAAATATGGTCAGTGGATGGGCTCAAACTTCTGGGTGTACTAAGAGGTCACCGCAAAAGTATTTGGTGTTTGCAATTCTCACCCATCGATCAAATATTAGTGACATCTTCAGCTGATGCCACTCTTAAGATATGGGCACTAATTGATTACAGTTGTCTTAAAACATTCGAAGGACACGACTGCTCTGTTCTTAAGGTTTTGTTCGTCGATCGAGGAATGCAATTGATATCGAGTGGAAGCGATGGAAATCTAAAGATTTGGAACATTAAAAGCAATGAATGCGTCAAAACAATTGATGCGCACAACGACAAGATATGGGCTTTGACTCAATCTAATGATGAGAAACTTTTAATCACCGGTGGATCTGATTCTTCAATACATCTTTGGAATGATATAACCGCTGAAGAAAAAGAAGAAACAGCTGTTAAACAGGAAAATCAAATAAAATCCGAACAAAATTTATTAAATTTCATCCAAAAGAAAAAGTGGTCCAAAGCGTTAAAGTTAGCCATAAGACTCGATCATCCCTTCCGTTCCCTTTCTATAATCAAAGAGATTTTGTTAGAACCAAATGCTTTTCAGCAAATTAATCAAATATTATTAGATTTACGCGAAGACCAATTATTGACTTTATTTTCTTATTCTGTGATTTGGAATACAAATAGTAAGCACTATATCGCGAGTCAGTCCGTATTATTTGCTATTTTTCAAAAAATACCCCCAAAAGAGTTAATGAAAATTCCAGATTTTAGAGAAAAATTGGAAAAACTATTGCCGTACAACGAAAGACATTTTAATAGATTAAATCGTTTACAACAATCAATTGCTTTTGTCGATTATGTCTGGCAAACCATTAAACTTCCAGATCTTTAACTAAATTATCACTAAATGTAATCTAAGATAAGAGGTATTCAAATTTCAATGGTTTCAAATTACTTTTTCACTCTAATATTATTAATTTAAAAATGATGTAATTCTTATAATTAAAACCATAAAAGAATAATTTATTTTTATCTTTCAAAGAGTTTTTATTTAAAAAAACTTAAGGAATAATACTATTTCTCATCATTTTATTAGGTTTTTTTTTGTATTTTTTGGCATTTATTTGAATTTTATATATTTATGAAACTAAATAATCGAAGCACTGATTCTTATGGAAATTCATTGAACCCCAAAAATAGTTTAAATAATGCCTTAATTATTATATTTCTATTTTAAAAATTAATTTCTAATAAAAGTATTTTTAACAAAATTAAAGCTTTAAAATTATTTTGAGTTTAAGTTTAAATTATTATTAAGAATGAAAGTTAAGTCCAGTCACCGACAATACGGAGCCGTATATAAAGGATTAACGATAGAAAACAGATTGTTTTCAGATATGACAAACAAATTAATCCTTTACTTTACAAATTTCCTTATCTTTGATAGCAATGAAACCATAAATTCGTTATAAATCGTGATTCATGTGATTCATGTGATGAACACAATTATCACTTCTATGCGAACAGTTCTCACGTAAAACAGATCTGTTTATAGAATACAAGTATTCTATTGGCCAAAAACTAATTGACCATCGCTATGGTCCACACTATTGGCTTAACATTTGGTTTATTATTTCTAAACAAATTTTTTCGGGACTATAAAAGCAATGGTTTCTTAACAATATTTTTCATAAAATCTAATTCTTCTAATTTTATTTCACTAAACTTTTAACTAAAGATTTTTTAAGTTAACAAATGGCGAACCAAATGAGAGCCATAACTAAATCAAATGAGTTTTTGAAAAGTGGACAAAAGATTTGTGGCTTTTGTAAGACAAATGGTGAGGCCACCAAAGTTTACGAAAGCCATATAACCAAAGACTCGACTGGAAAAGTGGTTTGTCCTATACTAAGAAAACATGTCTGCGAACGTAAGTCATTAAAATCATTTTTTTAAAAAAAACTAAATATTTTTTGTTAATATGAATAGTATGCGGTGCAACGGGTGATGAGGCGCACACCCGTTCTTACTGTTCGTGGGCTGAATTGGGCAGAAATGACCCATTCTTTAAATCAATGTTGGAGCCCACAAACAAACAAAGTTTCAAAAATATGGTGGCCTTAAAAAGAACAAGATTCAATTCCGCCGGAAAAGTTCGTCGAAGATTCTAAACAAATTTAAAAAATGATTTAATAACAAAAAACTACTTTTTTCATACTTTGAATACATTTCTCATTTAATACATCTCTTATTAAAAATTGAATTATCCCTCAGTTTTCTGTAAAATTTGTCGTAATTTTCGTAATAAATGTTTGACTCAAATAATAATATTTTGAATTTTTCTGAATTTTATTAAAATATTTGTCTTTCGGTAAAAATGAATAAAAGATATTATTTTATTACTATTTTATCGCACTTTTTATTAGAGAAGTGTTTATCAGTATTTAATGAAAATATTTTTAAAAAATGTTTTCTTGTTTTTTAACAATTTTTATATAAATTATGTTTAGAACCAAATTCTTATAAAATGTCTTTCAGTCGAGTATTTAAATTATTTAGTTTTAAATCATTATTTTTATCATTAATTCTTATACTATTCATAATCGGATCAATAGATTATTTATTAGTTTATGATAAAAATCGTTGTGAAATGACATTTATGTTTCAATTTCCACAATTCATTGTGAGTTATAAACATTTTATCATTTATTTAAATCTTAATCCTTTGGATCGACAGTTAATTCCTTTAAAGAACTCAATCACTCAGAAATACCCGGACTATAATCTATACGTATATGGAGAGGGGTATCATTCATATCACTCATATAATTCATATCATTTTTATCTGATTTTAATTTTACTTTTAATTCATAGATTTTATGCGGAGAGCCTTCGGTTTGTCTTCAAATTCATTAATATATCTGTTTTATAGTAAAACACTTATTTTATTAAAGATCTGGATATTTGTCGGGAATTCCAGTAGTATTTGTTCCTGGTAATAGAGGCAGTTATAAACAGGTTTCAAACATTAATTCTTAAATAACTAAAATTTTAATAATTAATTTGTATTATTAGGTCCGGTCTTTGGGTTCAGTGGCTCTAAGAATGTCTCACAGATATGAAACTCCTTTTCATTTAAATTATTTTAGCCTCGATTTTAATGAAGTATTTATTCTTTCATTTTTATTAAAATTATAATTAAAACATTTTTTACTTAATTTTAAGGAATATTCGGGAATTAATAGCTTTAAACTCGAAACTCAAACTCATTTCCTTAAAGAGAGTGTAATTAAAATTTTAGATTTATATGAGAAAAGAGAGAGAAATGTATCGCTTGTACTCATCGGTCACTCAATTGTAAATCAATTATTAATTAATAATATATTTTATTATACAAAACATTGTTTCAAAGGGAGGTCTTATAATCCGTTCTCTGATGACATTACCTGAATTTCAGCCATATATCAAAAGAGTGGATTTAATATTGACATTAGCCACACCCCATAAATGTCCAGGTTTATATTTAAATATTAATTCTTTATATTAATTCTCATTTAAAAGTGGTTCCAATTGACTCAAAAATGATAGTATTTTATGAAAGAATAGAAAAATTTTGGATAAATAAAAGAAACACTGATTTAAGTCATATAAATGTGATTTCAATCGGCGGCGGATTTAATGATAAATTGGTTTCCTCTGATTTGACGCGACTTCAAACTCAAAATATCAATGACTTAAGTATTGTGACCACAGCTATCGATGACGTCAGTGAAAACAACTTATATTTTATTGAAACCGATATAATCTTAAACTTATGAATAGGTGTGGGTATCGACAGACCATCTCTGCATCGTTTGGTGCAAACAATTAGTCCTAAAAATAAGTCGACTTCTCTTCGATTTAATCGACGAAAACAGTTTGAATGTTATCCAAAACAAAACTGAAAGAAACGAAATAATAAAATATCATTTAATGAACAGAATATTAACCAAAAATTATCCAAAAACTCCTTTACCTCAAAATGTTTTTCTCTCAGCAAACGGAGAGTGGAATCAAAACTTTGAAAGAAATATTAAAATATCAAAACCTAAGGTTTGAAATTCAAAATTTGAATTTTGTTTTGTTTGGAAATTTAATTCTATGTTTTTTCAGATTTTAAAACCGATTTACATATTATTACCACTCATTAGACGGGAGAGTATTGTCATTCAATTTGTAGGTCTTTATAGACCTGAATGGCTGTTAACCTGTTCTCTTAATAACAATACTTTTTGGTAAATATTCATTTAGTTTTATATTTTGATTAATGGTTTTAATACTTATTTTAGTGAAAAAGGAGAAACACTTCATAAATATGTTAAACGAATAGTGTCTGAACCTCGTGATTCTGAGCGACGGATTTTCATAATGGGTTCACATGTTTTAATCAATAAAGGATTCACTCATTTATTATTAGCTTTAAGTTCTACTATAGAACCGGTGAATATACAGATCGATCGGTTCACGACTGCCATTAGAAGCAAAACTATTTTAATGCCAACACTTATTCAGAGTTTAACAATGATTTTCTCTTCAGTTACTGTACTTAATATAGCCGTTAGTGAAGAGACTACTTATTACAATCTGAGTCTTAATGGATTGAATGATGTTTGGAACGCATATTCTATTCGTTTGGAAACTAAATCCTGTTATCCGAGCGCTTCAAATATCGGTTTCCTTTACTTTTGGATTCCTTGGAATCATGAAAATCAAATGGAATATATTTACCCTAAAAAAGGAAAATCGTCTGAAATCACTTTAAAACTTAATTCTCCAAAACCTAAAGAATTTAGTGTTTCCACAGATCCTGTTCTTTACCTTTTAGTTGATCCAAACTGTGGCTATGAATTGAAATTAAAGCCATCAATATCTGAGATAATGGGACAGATATTAAGACATTTTGGTGTTGTTTTAATGCCAATTATTGTTTCAATAATGTTGTCGTTGTTATCCATTCAAATCAATTGCAATCATTTAAATTCAAAGAATATTTGTGGACAGAATTCCATTAAAAATAAATATTTTTATGAATCGTCCGTTCATTTAATGACGAGATTTGGTTCCATTTCTTTTTATGGACTTTTAGTGATATCTTCTGCCAGTTATTCGCTTCACTCAAAGTAAGGAAATCTCTTTTTAGATCTCAACTAAAGTTTATTCTTTAGTTTTTACCAAAAAAGTGGGATTACCTCAAGTTTGACGAATACTCAGATTATAATTCTTTTTTCATTTCTATATTTGTTGTGTCACTCAATTTGTTACTTCTTTTTAGTTATTATTTCATTTATTTTAAAAATATTTACAACTTTATTCATTTGTATACAAACTAAGTAAGTACAAACTTATTTTCAATTTTAAATGTGAAAAAACTAATTTATTTATCTTTAATTTAGACTTAAATTTAATGAACAAAAAACTACTCAAATAATTAAGAAATCATTTCGACTTAAATTAATTCCTTCACTCGTTTTAATTGTGTTATTATTTGTCGGTATAACATATGTCAGCGCTTTTGTAAGTTTTTAATAATTAAAGTCATAATATAAGTCATTATAAATGTTTAACTTTTCTTTGAGTTAATGAATATATCAATTGAATTGAATAGTCATTCGTCTTATGTTTGTTGGGACACACCATTCAATTGATGTTTTTAATCATAAAATGTCATTACATTGAAAACCGATCGGGTATTGACCTGAACTCTTCGCTCTGGAATTTACAGCTCACGCTTTTGGTAATTCTCTTTTTGTCGACAATACCAACGATTCCACTTCTATTGGATTGGATTAATCTTCTTATGCCTCACTTTTATTATGGATTAAATGACTCTTTCCTATTACCTGCTTTCCTAATAACAATATCTTACCCAATAATGTGGCACAACTACACTCCAACACTAATCAATGAGTAAATGAGTAAACCATTTATCAAAAACTAATTTTAAACACTTTTTTCTTAGGAATCAAAGAAAGTATTTATCGATTACTTTGAAATTAATGTCATTTTTATCGTCGTTTTGGTGTCAAATCAATTATTGGAATATTTGTTTAATTTTGTCGATTTCGGTATTTGTGGTGAGTTTTCAGCACAGCATCGAATTAATCACAAATAAAAATTTAAAACTTGATTGACATTTGACTGATATTTCTATTTATTTTAACTCAAATATTTTAATTTTATTTTTATCTATAATTATGTTTAAATTTTAATAAATTGTTTTTAAATAATATTTTTAATTTAAATTATTTTGGGATAAAATTAATTATTTAAACTTAATTTGTTATTAAATATTAATATTTTACTCAATTGTTAATAGTTTTGATATCATTTCTATTTTTCCAATTTTACAAAAGAAATTCTTAATTTAATGAAATTATTTGTATTTTTTTGATTTATTTTAAATAAAATTTAGTTTATTCTTAAAAAAAGAGAAACAAATAAAAGATCACATTTTTTATGTTATCTATAATTTGGTTCTACTTTTGGCACTAATATTTGAGTAAAGTTTTAACATTGAGTAATATATACAAGGAATGATCAACTATGGGAAAATATAAACTTATTCAAATAGCGTTGTCATTCATTTTATTCATCTCTCTATTTGTCTAAAAATTTAAATTATAGATAATTAAATATTAATACTTATAAGTTATAAAATAGATTTCTTATAAATTTTATTAATAAATTATTATTATTATTATTATATAAGAAATAAGCATGATTCATTTTTCAAAACATATTTAGGAATATATTCAAAATGAGTTTCAATGACTAATGTTTTTATAAATATTATATCAAAAGATATTATTTAATACAAATTCTATGATTTTATGATTTATTATTTAATGTAAGGTCTGTCCATTTGTACTCATTTTCAAAGATTTTGATTCAATTGAAAACTTAATATTTAGAACTTTTGTACAAATATTTTATATTTTGAAAAAATTGTCATTAATTTGAATAGAATTGTATAAAAGCGAAACTTATATTATATTTTACAAAAAATATTTGAAATTCATTTTCATAAAATAGTATAAATTGAATGATATGTTAATCTCAAAATATAATTGTATTCGAAGGTAACTGTATTTATATTAAATTTGCAAGATAATAAAAGCAATGTTATTCGCTTAGCTTGAATGGACTTCAATCAATTGAATATTAAATTAATTTTTACATTTTGTGTAAAAATCAATAATTTGAACGACAAAAATGTCGATCGATTTTAACATAAAATAAAATTTAATTAAAAAAATAATTTAAGAGAATTGAGAGACAAATGACAATATGATGGATGAAATACATTCGATGAAATAACTAAAACTTTAAATCAAATTAAAGTCTTTTTCATTATAATTAAATTATTTGACTTAGTTTTCAAAATGAGTCAAATTGTTTAAATTAGGTTTCAGTAATTGGTTTATAACAATTAGTTCATAACAATTAGTTCATAATCATTACGAACTAATCTTTTGATCATTAGTTCAATTCGACCCAATCTTTATAATGAAAAAGTAGAAAAGGTATTAATAAAACGTGAATCACCAAGCACTAATGTTCCATAATTATAAAAATTAACTTAATTAATAGATTGGATACTCCTTGCTAAGTTTATCAAAATTCTGTTAAGTTTGTTAATATGAAACACTATTAAAATATTTTTGTCAAACATTGAATAAAATCGATACTAATTATAAATAAATGAAAATTAATTATTCAAAAGACTCTCTAAATTAAAGATTAAAAAAAAACAAAATTCGAAAATTATATAAAAACATATTTTTTGAAAATAATTTTAATCTTAAGTCTGAACCTGAAGTCACGGAAGAATAAGTACTAAAAAAGAAGTTATAATAGCGTTAACCAAAAATAAGTGATTTTGTCGATAATTTTGACATAATTTGAGTGATTCGGATGTCTATCAGAAAACTTTTTATATGAGAATTGTCTGACGGAATAAAAAATTAATTTGATTGTCAGTCACTCATCGATTGGGTGTGTCCTTCACTAAAACCAATCTAATAGATTGACCTCGACTTTGACTTAATCACACGTTTAACTATATATTTGATATTCAATTTGGGTTTCAATCAATTATTAAACAAAATGAGACTAAAATGAGTTCAGACTTATTTCATTATTATTTAAACTCAATTTATTTATAATTTGTTTCCAAAAGTTTACTAAAATAGTATTATATTTGAATCTTATAACTTTCAAAACTTATCATTTTATTTAAGATATAGTGTTTGAACTAGCTAATTCATACAATATAATAATTCATACTCTAATTAGTATTTAATAATACTTTAAATTATTAATAAAAATGAAAAACTGTAATAAATCTGTTTTCGTCATAATTTATGACAAATTTATTTTCACAAAATTTGGGACAAAATTTCGTTCATTTAATGAACGAATTGAATAAAACCAAAAACCGATTCCATTATTTCTAAATATTAATGAATTAAAGTTTAAAATAATAATTTGTGTCCAAACTTATCACTTCTTTACAAATATAAATCTTAGTCTTCTTTTCGTACAATTAATTAAAATTTCGATAAAAATTTTAGTATTTATTTCAATATTTATGATAATTAATGAATCTTAGAATATAAGTCTTATAAATATTTATATAATGTTTTAATTACTAACAAATATTGTATTATATTATAATTATGTGCGACTTATGAAAAAAGTTAAGGTTATGTAAGTTTAAAACCTGTCCTTCAGGTATATAATGAGCTTTGAATTAATTGTTACAACTTTTGTATAATAACAGACAATTTCTCTCAGATTTTCTGAAATATTATTTAATATTTTGTAACGAATGGTTTCAAAAGTGTAAAACTGGGAACTCCTCCGAACAAATCTCTTATGGACTTTGAGTTAGAACTAATCCAATAATATTTGGATTCAGAGAAATTTCTTTCATCACTTCTTTTTTAAACAATTTTATATAAACAAAATGCAATTCAATACTAAAGTATAACAAATTTTTTAATAAGAATTCAATTCTAATAACTCTTTATATGATTTAAAAAGTATTCAATCGATTTGTAAGAAGAGGTCCCAAATATGTATGTATTCTAAGTTATGTTAATTTCTGTACATTTAATACCGCTTTGAAAAAATGGAAGAACTGTTAAAAGTTTGTCAAATCTGAGTAAGAGGTCATTCAGTGCAGAAGACAGAAGTGTGCAGAGCGTATATGTTATGTGTGGGCACATCAAAAATGCTCTTAGAGTAGCACCGCTTCAAACTATACGTCTGTTTCTCAAAACCGAATATTTTGAGCAAATTGACGGCCGAGTGGTTATTACTCGGGGTCTTCACAACTACCCCTTCGTCCAACTCAAGCATTGAAAGACTGCCAATTAGGTCATACATTAGGACTCGTGCGATATACTCATTGTCTGCATATAAGGGTGTAATCATCCAAAGGTTTTGTAAATTAGGTTTAATACAACCGTAACCGACAATATTGTCGCCCAAAAGTGCGACTCTAGTCCTACATTTAGACTCTCTGACGGTCAGACTTACAATCTTTGAGCGATCATAAGAATGAAGTCTTTTGTCGTAAGCAATCAATTTAGGGATAAGTCTTTCATTAATTGGTTCGGTTCGGAATTTTTTCGATACACTGATTGAACAGTACTCAGACATATCGTAATTCAACTGATAAATAGGCAGTTCGTCGTCACTCACGACAATAGAGTGATCAGAACCGAAATATTTGTATAATTTCGGCATTTTTTCGAGTTTGTATAAGTCGACTGTCCAGTCGGCCACATGACAAAAGCCGGCCCTATCGCGATATAATTGGAACAGATCTGCGACAGCGCTCAGCCCTTTGTTTCGAGAGCCCAAGTGTTGAATGGCTGCGTTCCATATTTGCTTTCCAATTCCGATGCCTCTCCACTCAGCACTTACCACATACATCCCAAGATAGCCATGGGTTCGACTTAAGCGAATACCACAACAACTGCCCAGAATCTTGCCTAGATCATAATGCAAAGTAACGTCAATTAATTTTAATTTTTAAGAGCTTTTAAGCTATGAATTGATGAGTTTTTGAACTCAATTTTGTGATTATAATTGCCATCAATTACTCACATATAAAATAAAGTTAACCTAATTATTTGATCGCATGTCAGACATAATTTTCTACTTCTATTCATTCCTTTCTTGCTTTCAGTTCAATGAGTTCATGAACACAGTGTTGGTCTCATTAGTCTGTTTAGACCCGTTTATCAGTCTATCCATTGTTTTAGTACTGATTGACTGTCACATTGAGGTAAACCTTAACCCGGGATCCATTAAAATGCCAGTTCACTTAAATGCCACTTCGGTGCAAATCATCAAATTGTAAATATTGTCGCTTAAATGAATCGCTAAATAAAATTGAAAAGTTTTACACAAGAGTTGTGACAAAACACCGCTTTTTTAAACTTTTTTTTCTAATTATTGCAAACATTATAACAATTTATAATTTAATTCTCAATAAATTATAAAAAATATATAAATTATATGAATTCACAAAAAGAATAACAAAATATTAACTCAAAAGACAACAAAAGGCAAATACTTTTTAGTCTCAAATTACTAGACATAAGTCAAAACATCATTTTTTTCTAAAACTTCATTCAAAGCATTAATTTTTTATCAAATAATTTCGTTACGAATTTAATCACGACTTTTATAATTAAAAATATAACAATTTGTGGAAAACAACAACATTTTAATTAAATCTATTAAACTAAAGCATTAGTAACTAATGAATAAATATTTTATATATTAATTGGTTTAACAAATATTAACTCTAAAAGTTTTTTTTAATTTAACTAGTAAGTATTTATTTGTTTTTTATAATAAATTTCATATATATCTTTTAAACTATTCTAGATTAAATTTTTATTAAAATACGCTTAAAATTCTATCCTTTAGTACAGAAAATATAAACTTTTGATCTAAAATACATAAATTCTAAGCCATTGATCGTAGAATAGTTTCAAAGAATAACCAATTAATGAATAAATAATTAATTTATAAAATTTTATTATTTTATTTCTAAAACACTCAACAAATGAATTTAAAAATGTTTTTAACCAAAAATATTTTTAATACAATAATAATAACTTAAAATGAATTTTTGAAAATCAATTTCAATCGAATGATCAGACAAGTTGTCACCTTGGTCAATTTGTTGTTATTGTCAAATGTGATAGAATAAGATATGAATACATACCGTCTTCATCAACAGCAACGAAGAATCCGTTTGGATCAAATTGAAGCCACGATTCAACCTCTTCAACAGTTCCCATATGTCGGCCCTCTTTTTTACATATCTGTAAGAGCTGTGAAATCTCGTGTTTTCGGAGATGTCTTATTCTGTAGCGTTTGGTTTGTATGGGCATCACTGGCCGATAGAGCCGACGATTTTAAGTAAAGAAACTTTTTTTTCAATAATAGTTTTTTTTTATATAAAATGTGAATTTAGACTCAATTGATATGAGTTTGAATTACTTATAATTTGGAACAAATGTTAATAACTTTTGCCGAACTGTCAAACAGTTGAGTCCAAATATTTTTGATGAAAAGTTGAGTTTAACTTTTCTTAAGACGTTTCAGTGATGCAGTGCTGAGCGACGTAAGCAATATATCGACACCGGACCGAACCGGCTCTACACCATATAATCAGGTTTTAGTCTATTCGAAGGAATTTATTTGATTATCACTCGAATATCTCTTTTGATAATTTCAAGTTTAGGACGAGTCAGTCAGTCCATTGAAAAGAACCGGCTTATAAGCCAACTATAAATTATGATTAAAGGAATGCCGTTTTGATGCTTTGCTCGTAAATGATTGTCAATAAATTCTCTGGGATTCCATCAAATCACTGAAATTCTTGAGTACAGAATTATTCTGAAGAGAGAACTGGTTTTTCCGGAATCAGTTTTCTATTTATAGTGTTTGCAGACAAACAATAGCCACACCTCAAACACCTCTTAAAAACTTTCGAAGAAAAACTCGATTTTATCAGAATATAAATATTTTTCAAATCTTTGATTAAACTAAACGAATGACTGAACGAAGAGTTTATCGATTTATCAAATCTTATCGAATGAAAGACAAATAAATAAGAGAACCGGAAATCATATCAATTATAGTGAATTCGAGGACAATCGGTTTCACTCAAACACTTCAGTGATGCCAACAACGAAGTAATGCATCAAATGTGTTGTCACCGCGGAGTATACTCTAGCATAATAGCCCTTCCAATTCATTAGCATTTGGTCCGCTTTTGCGCTCTTTATCTCAAATATTCGACATTAACTCAAATCTCTTTTATTGTATTCATTATAGAAATAGAATACTTTTGCCGACTTTAATCACACAATCACTGAATATAACAACAAATTATTATTTTGTCATTCAATCGATACTAACTTTTGTTTTAACTTTTAGACACATTTATAAAATGTTTTATAAGATTTTATTATTTTCAAATATTATAAATAATAAATAATTTTATGTTTTGGTAACATAAATAAATAATCTAGTCAACATAATTTAAAATGAATCATAACAATATTTAAACTATTATCATTTTAAACATTAAAAAAGTTTAATTTTACAAGAGCATTTTGTTCAAAGTTTGTTTCAGTTACAAGATTAAATATTTATAATATTTAAGAGAAGATTAATATTTGAAGCAAAGTTTATAAACTCTTCGAATTAACAAAATTCCAAATCATTGAAAATATGTTAAACCAAAAGTATTGATCAAAATTTGGAGTAATTTATATCTTTATTTAATATTATATTAATATGAGAATAGAATATAACTTCGTTTAGGGAAATGAGAACCTTTTTTACCTATTCATAAACACAATTACCTAGTTCGTTTAAAAATAAACCCTAAAATTATTATTTAGATATGAAATGTCTCACCTTTGTATATATATTGTATCATACACAAAACTTTATTAAGAAAAATATATACCGATGGCTATGAATAATGGCTATAAAAAAGTGTAAACAAATTAATATAATAAATTTTTTTTTAATAGTTACTAGTTTTTCAACGTTTTTTCCTGAGTATAATTTTTAATACTTTATATTTCCAAGCGCACATTTTAAAAATTCATGAATTTAAATGTAATTATTATCTAAAAAATATAATTTAAAAGTCAAAAACCCTTTAATAGTTATCGAAAACAAAAGATATTACTTTAACTTAGATTTAAAGTAATTTCTTAATAGAGAACATTAGACACTTAACATTAGAGTTAGGACAATAGAGGACACTTGATTTTATGCAAGAATAAACTAGGTGTTTTAATATTTAACAAAATATAAGCTACTAAGATCAATTAATGATATTTGTATTCAAATTAAATTCCATTCAAAAAACATAGTTTTGTTCTTATTTTTTAATTGTATTCTAATTATATTCTAATTATATAGTTTTGAAAACATATTTATTTTTCAATCGATTTGTTTCGACGAAATAAAAGATAAAAATTATTAAAAATTACATTTCATTTATTCAAAGTTTAATATAATTGATTCGTCGACTATATAATATAACAAAATAATATTTTAGCAAGAACATTATTTAATTAAGGTTAGTTAAACAGTAAATATCTAACCATCGAATAAATTACGTGAAATGATCAAGAATTTCGAATTTGTTGATATATAGAGTGTAGGACTGAAATTTGAAACAAATAATTGAATTTTTAAATTAGTCAAATGATTAATAAGTTATTATTAATAATTAATAATAACTAATCAATATAAAGTTTTTTCTCTAAAAGTTTCTTGGTAATTCTTGGTTATGTAATTTTCATTTGATTTTTATTGTTAATAGAGTTTATGAGATATAATTAATTAAATTTAGTATTAATTGAAATAATTTAGTGATTACTTAAAAATGATAAACTTTTGACAAATTTTAAGATAAATTTAGACAAAACTTTTCCCAAAATTTTAATTTTATTTTCATTAGAACTTTGAAATTCAAAAAATATTATAACTATTGTTGAGGGAAAAGAATAACAGATTAGGAATATATTTGAGCAAGGTCCACTTATTAATGACAAACTTCTGTAAAATATTTGTGTCAATTCCTCGTTTCAAAACATACGTTATTTGTCGGTATAGTTAGAAATGCAAAACATTTGACTTCAGTATTGTCTTCACTAAAAATAAATATAAAATTTGAAACATATCTCACATTTATATCACTCTTTATATAAATAGTGAGACATAAATAGATTTTCCGTTCATTTTTAAAGAGCTTTAAAATTGAATGAATTTCTCAAATAATTAATTGAAAAACTGTTTAAATAAATATTTTATAAATTCAATCAATAATTAAAGTTAGCGTTAACTCAATTTATGTTTTGGTGATATAATATTTTTGGTAATATTTGTATAATTAGTATTTGTACTAGGTTGGTTCATTTCATTTCAGATTCGTATCGTTTGAGTGGTTCTATGAATTCAATTTCAGTAACCGTTGGAGATATTAAAGTTTGCAATGAGCAAGCTAATAACACTAATAATATTAATCAATCACTGCGTTTATAATTGGAAGAAAAAGATGAAATTTAAAATCAATTATTTGAGTCTCAATTTTATTAATTTTAATAATATTTTGAAATTAAATTAATGTTAAATGAGTTAATAGATAGCAGTGCGAAGTGTTATCACATTAAAGTTGAGTGCAATAACAGTAATAATATGGCGAATGAAAGCAACGAATCAAATGATATTAGTATTAGTGTTAGCGTCAGACCAAACAAGCGTTACATCAAAACAGACATCTCTGATGTCGAGAACCACTCCGACGACAATTCGGTCAAATGTTCGTCCAGTGATACAAACGTTCAGACAATTGTCGAGAAATGCATTTTATTTGCATTCAATACAATGAAGCAAAAGAGTAAACAAATCTTAATATGTTTGGTCTTAGCCATAATCATAACCCTTTTGGCAGCTCTTCACCAAGGGTAAGGTGCCTAAAACATAAGGGCCTTACCCTTATGTTTATATTATTGACTTTTATTACATAAAAAGAGTATTAAAACTAAATTATATTTTGATGACATAAATATTATATAAAACTATATTATAAATAAGTTTATCAAAAGTTTAATGACTTTAATTAAAATCATAAAAACTCAAAATCGTAAACATTTCTCAAATATTATATAACATTTGATTTGCATTTTTTAAACTTTACTTTAATATAAGTTTTTATTAAACGAAACATAAAATTAATAATTTATATCTCATTCAACGATTTGATGATAATCTCAAATATTACCAAAAATTTAGTCAAAATATTTTATTTTATGAAATCATTTTTTGGAATTTTGAGGAAATATTTATTAATAATTAATTAATGAAAACTTAAAATAATGAAATGTTATTTTAATAACTTATAAGTTATAACACGTGTCTTAACTTTATATAACACGTCATTCATTACAATATATTTTTCAAAACTTTTATATTAAAAACATTTAATTTAATTTTTAAATATCTATAAACTATTTTATTCAATTGAGTTATTTATTTAAAAAATGACAGAATTGCAGAATTATCATGTTCATTTTTTAAACTTTTAGAAATTTCATTAATTCTACTTAATTTCATTCCATTCCATTAATTCTTTTGTGACTAAACTTTTATTTAAGAATAATTAAGGGATAAATCGTTTATAACTAAAATTTATTTATTTTAATTTAATTTAAGAAATATATAATTAAAATATAGAATTAAATAAATTTAGATTCAGATTAATTAAGTTTATAAACAAATTGACACAAATATTGAATAAATTGATAGCTTTAATTGATATGAATTTATAGTCCACTTCGCACACGAAGACCTCCGAATCCGACAAAATTCTTTGACGAAGAATTGTTTCCAATAACTGATTACGAATTCGGAAATTTGAGAGAACTGTCAGTTCGTGCCCTACAAAATGATGTCTCATTTGTTATGTATTGTAAATATGTCTAAAATTATATTCATTTGATTTGATTATTAATTGAAAAGTGTGTCCCCAATAGATGCCCCCTGGGATTCAGAATGTATTCGAGTTAAAAAAGAATTTGAAACCGTTGCCAAACATTACAGAAATCAGGTCCTGTCCTCTTGTTTTCTATATTAAATGTGATAACAAATTGATTAAAAAGATATTCTTTGGTGCGATAAACTGTTGGTGGCCCGAAGGACAGTGTCGACAATACTATCATTTGAAACGATATCCGGTTATGTTGGCTCACATACGAATGGCCGGTGAAGTAGAATATAAGGGACCGATTGTCGCCAGTTATATGATTCCTTTTCTCGACAATCTTTTGGATCCCATTATTCCCGTTCAAAATGAGGGCCATTTACTAGACTTAAGGGCAAAACATGACGTCAGCACATCTTTCATTGATTTTTGTCTAAAATTTTTATTTTGTAAGTTTAGGCCATTTTAATCGCATTCTTTGACTTCAATGAATCGCCTCAACCCCCGGGATATAAACAGTTTTTTTCTACTGCTGTTAAAGCTCTGACATCTGATCCGTGGCGTACAGTCTGTTATTGTGTTATAACGAGCAGAAGAGTTGCAGTGAAACTTTCGTTGGAAAAGCCTCAAACATTAACACTATTTTTATGGAACTCAACCGAACATTACGGCACTAAATCTATCAAATCGGCCACAATTCTGAGTTGGGTCTATAGTAGAGTTCATCAAACGTCTACTTTGCGATGGTTGACCCCATCAGGCATTAAGAGTAGCGCTCTTTCAGATATCGTTACTAAGAATCCGACATTAATTTTGTTTACTCCGAGAAGTTTTGTTTTAGGAATTTCTCCGTATTTCGATGCGGTATTCATACGATTCTCTTAAGTTTTTTGTTTTATTAATTTTTATTTGATTAACAGCTCAGAGAAGTTGTTATGGATTACTATAATTGCGATAATTCTCCTCTCATTCGATCAGTAATTCATAGAAGTATTTTGAGACGACATCTTTTAGAAGAAAAACTGATGGAATTAGAAGAGAAGTGTCACGAAATGGTAGAACCCGTTAAAATTCAAGATAACAGTTTCACGAAGAGATCTGTTGAAAGCGATACGTGTTGTCACTCACAAGTAGTCCGTTGGCGACCTTCTAATAAAGGCAGTGATAAGAAGTGCTTTTGTACGTCTTGTGTCCACATAAGTCTCGCTAAATGTCCGGCCAGTTGTCAGCGTTTCAACTGTTTGGCCACTGCTTCCAGATTTTTAAATGATTTCGATCCAAACAGTGCCAACAATTCTGCCGAGTTTTGCAATCAAATCAAGTCTTCATATGAACCAAAATATACCTCTTATTACCGAATTGTGACGACATGTTCAGGAACTCATCCCTCATATAATGAACTAGATGAAAAATATTTCGTCTCAACTGTTGACCAGAATTCAAATTTTCAAAATTATGACGAAATGATAACGAAAATGGTTGAGGACTCAGAACTACAACATTGTCATAGACTTAATTTAGGCCTTAAATATAGTGATTTGAATTTTCCCGACAATTCTGAGGGTTCTCAACATTGGAGGGCAAACTTTACAGGACTTTCGTGTCGTTCCAATCGTACGCTAAGATTTGCTGCTTTGGATTCTATACTTTATCCCTATTTTGCCGAAAACTTGGGTATCGATGTGTTCAATGAAACTCACGCAACGGTTGGAGTTATTGTCGAGCCCTCCACCGAAAGTATTCATGTCTTGACTAATGAATTGAGTGAATCGCAGACAATAAATAAACGGAGTTTTGTTGAATTCATCAAAAACTTTACGACTCAGTCTTTGCCGCGATTTTTTAAAAGCAGTTCAATTCCTTCAACTTCTGGTTCATGTCTTTCAGATAAAAGCGGACAAATAGTCTGCGTTCCCGAACTTAATTCCCAAACATTTGCTCGGGTAGTATTAGATCCGAGCAAAGATGTAATAGTAATGTATTACGCCCAGTGGTGTGGCTTTTGCTCAACTATTGCTCACATTTACTTAGAAGTGGCCCGAATTTTCAGTCATATAAATGGTGTTGTTTTTACCCGGTTTGTTATAAGATAACAATAATTTATATAATTTTATGTACTTTAATTTAACACATATTTTATAGAATTAATGGTGACGCCAATGATCTACCTTGGGAATATACTGTCGACAGGTATTCAAAATTAGAAAATCTTTTATAACTAAAATATTTTGATTTAGATTTCCAACGATTATGTTTTTTCCGTCCAAAAGGTATTATTATTTCTTATTTTAATTGAATTTATAAACTTTAAGTTACGATTAATTTATAGGAAAAGCGATAGTATTGTTTACGCTTCCAATACTCCCATAACTACTACAGGTTTAGTTGAGTTTGTATTAAAACATTCGCAGTCAAGCGTTCGGTTGCAAATATCTCTAAATTTTTGTCAACAAAAGTGTCTCTTAAATAATCTTCGTTTAAGTTATTTTCATTCGCGTTCTCTCTTAAGAACATTAAAGAATGCTTTTACTGAACTCTCATTAATTCGACAAACAATTCGTCAAATTTCGATAAAAAAGACGAACAAAAAGAAAACACAACTTAAAGAACTTAAATCCAGTTTAAATCAATTAATTATTTCTATCAGAAAATTGAGGCGAAAATCAATAACTAATGGATTACTGAAAACATTAATTATTGAGAAATTAAATAATTCAGAGAAAAAGATTAGCTCTAAAATTATTAATCAATTTTTAAATGTTTTTAATGAAACGAATGATAAACCATTTTATGGTAAAAGTGATCATCAAATCAATAAAAAAGTAATTAAGAATAAAACAACGAAAAAATCTTCGAAATACTCAAAACTAGAGATTTACAAAAAAGATGAACTTTGAATGACTCGTTAATTGCCTTTTATTGTGATTTCAAATTTTAAGTCATTTATAATTAAACTATTATTTATTAAATCAATTATTTATTAAATTAGAGAAAAACCATTTGAACCGGAATTTTGTTTTGATTGTTAATAATATTTGTTAAAATTATTTGAATTTCGAATAAATATTTTTAAAAAAGTGTTAATTTTTGTATTAAAAAGTCATTTGAAATACTTGAGACTCGTTTTCCTATAAAATTACCTAAAATTAATCAGAATTTGAATTTTAAGATAATATTCAAAATTCAACAAAAGAATTGCGATTTACACCAAATTTACTCAATAAATATATTTTAATTATCTAGTATATTTTTCTAAAACTGAATTTTAAAAAGATGAACTAGATCAAAATAGATGCTATGTATTCTTATATTTTAATGAGGGTTAGAATTAGATTTAATTATAATAGAAAAAAATAGCTTGCAAAAATTAGTTGGTAATTTACTCCACCTATCTTGATGAAACTTTGTAATTGAAAGGTGTTTTACATTGTATAACTTTCCAAACATTATTAAACTATGTCAA